>CAUHTR010005588.1:0-26688 GCA_959609185.1 Schmidtea polychroa | reverse complement strand
CATAAAATGTGATCAGTGAAACAAATAATATGTCAAACCTAAAACTATAACATTCACAGTGATTTTATTAATAATATAATATATAATGTATATAATATTTGAATCTATACAAATTTACCGCTAAATTCTGACTCATTCTCAATATTTTGGTGACAACGACCAAACATGGAGCGAAACTAAATAAATTATATATTAATTAAAACAAAAATGACATTAAATTGATTATAAAATTATTATCTATCAAAAATATATTTTTCAAAAATGTTTCATTTTTAAAACATAAATTCTACATCTAAAACTAATAAATTTCAAAATTTGAAAAAATTACGGCCATATCAATTTGTATGAAGTCATGTAAAGCGAGAATAATGTCAGTGGCAATGAAAAGAATCCTAAGATATTCATGCCAGTCCCATATTAATTTATGCCAAAAAAGAGAGTATCATAGTACTTTTTTGGCTTAGAAAAATGACGTTTATAAATGAATTCTTTTATTTACCAATCTCCATTTTAGCCTAATAAATACACTAACCTTAAAAACAAGGTCATATGATTTTATTTAATGATATTTTAATATAATATCTAGACTTTTGTAGCAAATTAATTTGGGACTGTTGTGGTTTAACTTCGCTGATATTTGTATGTGGCACGCAAATTTGTGATCGGATTAAGCTGAAATTTGGCAAGTAGATTCGTTGTCGAGAACATTGCATGCTATCAAATTTCAGATCTATCCGAGTACGGAAAGTGGGTTAATTTAAAAAATATTCATATGTCAAATCTAGTGTTATTTACTTATTTCGATATAAATTATTATCTATTCATTAACTTCGGATTAAAGAGATAATGTAATTATATCTCAAATATGTTATATAAATTTGAATCAATTATTGATATGATTATCATTATCACATAATTTAGAGTTTCGTTTGGTCACGCAAAAAAAAGCGATTTTAAGTAATAATAAATGTTTCATAGCATTGAGAACGCAGATTGAAATTTTAGTTTTGAGTGAAATTGAAAGATTGAAATATAGAGATAATTTCAAAGACCATGTTTTTATGGTTGGTTTTTTTACAATTTCTCTTGAATTAATTAAAACAAGTATTAATTATTAAATGTATGATATTTGTGGGAATGCGAATATGATAACCTAGAACAATATATGTTTTTTTCGGTAATTGAGAATTGAAAACATTAGCTTACTAATATAAGTACTACCAAACAGTAATTATTTGATGAGCAAACCCTTTTAACTCCTTGTAGTTTTGGTGCATTATCAACATTCACTGGGAAATGGTTTGTGAAAATCTCCATTTTATGTGAAATCTTTTTGAAATCAGCAAACCGGTTTTCAAATTCAGTTTGAAGTTTTGTTGTTGCTATTTCATTTTAGTTTTTAGCCAAGCAGAATTGACCTCAGCCTCTTCTACTAATTTTTTGGAATTTGGAAAATGATCAAATTCTCTTTCATCGACATGATTGATAAACTATGGCAGTTTCATTTCAAATGATTTAACATCTGGATACTTAAGGTATATTAATTTGTTTTGTCATGTAATATTTTTTATTGCCAATTCAGTTCGGCAGTCAAATCAGTCAAAAATCGAAGACTTACACCCATTGATTGTTGGAAAGTTCGTCTATTACCTTCCTTTTAATCTCCATGAAGTTACAAATTTCTTTTCTCAAATCAAAAAAATCTTTGAAATACTGCTCCTTGGCTTAGCCATCTTACTTCACAGTAATAAATTACGTCACCATGTTCAGTCTCCACATCTTTCAAAGCTTTCTGGAACTGGCAGTGAGGATAAAAAATGATAACTTTGTCCATGCTCCATTAAATACCTGTCTTTTATCAACGATCTTAATTTTTTTTAGAAACCATTTTGGGTGTATAAATCTTTAACAATACAGATATAAATTATACCTATTAAAATTGAAAAGCAAATCTATAATTAAAATAACACAAAATCATAAAATCTATGGTAAAACACCTAAAGAACATTTTGAGTGACACGAGTAAACAAATACTATTATATTTTTAGGCCTGTACAACAATGGAATATGTATTTACTTATTGGCATTAATTTGCATTTTAATTACTTGTAATATCAGGAATAATATCATTATCATGAAATAAGCAGGTAATTAGCTAGGAGGCTAAGATAATGCACAAAAACAAAATATATCATGAATAAATAAAATACAACATAGGTAGTTAGTCCAGTTAGTGGTGTCACTAGCGATCGTCGACTAAATGATCCAAGGTTTGGGTGTCATTATTCTGTTCATAACATATCTTAGTTCCCTTCCACTCCGTTGTGATTGATATTGTCCATAACATATTATGGGTAGCACAAAGTCACCTCATGGACCACTAATTGCCGACCACTGCTCTAAGGAAATATTTTCATATTTCTTCGGAAATGTATTTATCAAGATTGAAACATTGCAACTTGAAACGGTGGCGAATTTGAGAAAAAACAGAATGAATGGAATAAGGAGCAATTTCTATCATGTTTTCAACACGTGTAACAGTTATAAAAACAAATGTAATAAACAAATGATGCGGCTAACTAAAAATGTATGTTTTTAAAAAATTATTATTCATTTAATGTTTTTAATTTTTATTTTCGGCATTAAAAAAATAATTAACAAACAATGAATTCACTACAATGTCCATTTATAGCATATCATGTTTTCCATGCTAACTTTTATTGTTGAATTATTTATCAGCTTTAATTGAAAACATCGCCGTTTTTCTTTTAATTATGAATATTATTCATTTAAATTTGCATTATCACATAATTATAAGCCGGGGAAATATTTCCAATTAACAAATTAATTTTTTTTCATATTCAATCTAAAGTAATGGTTGGGACCAATGTTCCCTCTAAGCCATAAGCAGCAGTGCGCGCAAAGTCAGCTGCGCTGAGCAGCCTTTTAATACAAATGAGCGGTTGAATTAAATATACTGCGCTGAATATAATTTTGCTGCGCTGGGGATTTGGAGGTGCTGCGCGTGTGCACGCGCGCAGCTTAGAGGGAACGTTGGTTGGGACCCCCTTTAAACCGATTCCAAAACCGAAATGGAATATATCGAAGAATTGGGACTCATATTCGTTACATTGTTATTCAGATTTTGAAAAATTTAATTAAGCAAAAAAACATTAAAATTTTCATAAAAAAAATTTTCAAAATAAAAGACAATAACAAAATGTTTTATTCATTCAATCTCTGATTCCAATCGTGTTCTTTTGTATCAAATCAAAGAACTCCCAAAATTATATAGATTTATTGATACCCCAATTTACAATACAAATATAACACTGAGATCCAAACTTTATAAATAAATTGTAAATAATTAAAGCTTCATACTATACATGCCACAAGGACACAACGGCTATGAAATGCAATGGTGAGACGATTCTGCCAATAGAAATAATTTCCCCTTTTTGTTATCACTTTATCAACTTATCAACTGAGATTTCTAAAAATAGTTTTGTAAAATATTTTCGTTTCGAATTTCTGTTTGACGCTCCTTATTTATACTTCAATTTGCCTAATACATTTTTAACTAATTTTGACTTTTTATATGTTTAAATTAAACATTAGTTTATTCTTTTACTTTTAGGTTACAGGTTTCAAGATTAGGGCTTTATATAAATTTTATTTATTTTATTATTTAATTCATTCAGATTGATTTACCTGTTTCAGCCCCCCCCCACCTTGAAAATTCATGGAACTAATTAAGTCAAATTATTAGTTTTGAAATATTTTAAGTAAACTTTATTATACTTAAAGGTTTCAATAAATTATTGGTAACTTACAAACTATCAGCAGTAGTCGCTACACCCAGCAAAAGGACGAGAAACCAAAGAATCTGAAAATATTTAAGTTAAATTATAATAATATTTGAAGTGAGAAGCTTTATAAAAATTTCAATAAAAATTCTAATTTTCAGTAAATTTGTGTAAATACCAATTGTCTAAGTTTTTCAGGTGGTCAATTGCACTAAAATGTCCAAAATGTGACAAAGGAAACATTCAAATCTGAAACTATTCGAAGGTGGTTATATTTTAAATGTCATTTCTTCGGCCAAAATGGTTCATGGCTATTATGTATGACGGGTTATCAATTATCATTTTGCATTAATCCTTTTCTTTAAGTTTCTTATAGTAAAATATGATATATGGCCTTGGGTCGACCATGACAGTGAACATGTTAAAGACAACTCAATGTAAAATTGTAATTCATATTTATCATTTGCTTACCAAATATGAATTTTGTTTTCTACTTTGTGATGATTGATGGGGTAAAGACCTTTTAAGTTGAATACTTTAACAAAATAATATTATTAATTATTAAATTTTTTATTTAGATCCCCATTAATATTTTTCAATTTGATTCATTTTTATTTCTTTCTTTTTATAAACTATCGAATAATATTTTATTTTACAATTAAAATGATTTTTGGGAAGTCTACAAGTTTGCAGATATTTTTTTTCTGTAATTTAGCGAATTTGCAAGTGATGTGATTTCCAGTGTACCGGGGAAAGTATGCAATAGAGTTTAATCAGCAATATTGTATACTTACCTGGCGCGAAGAGAAATCTTCGCGTCTCCTGCATAGTACTGATGAGAGCCAAAAGCTCGAAACTAGTCTACTATTGAGATTTGCACTGGGTATCATAAAGCTTGTAATGTTTATCTTATTTTATTGTTAGACATCCGTAAAAAATATTTTAATCCATTACAAGTTAAAAATGCTAAAGGTTTACGGATACACTTGTAAACAGTTTCTGTGTATGACGGTGTCTCCAGAGGCGAATATGATTGTTTATACGCCATATTTACAAGTTTGCAGATATTGTTTTTCTGTGATTTAGCGAATTTGCAAGTGATGTGATTTCCAGTGTAGCAGGTAAAGTATGCAATCAACAATATTGTATACTTACCTGGCGCGAAGAGAAGTGCTGATGAGAGACAACAGCTCGAAACTAGTCTACTATTTGGATTTGCACTGGGTATCATAAAGCTTGTATAATATTATATATATATATATATATATATATATATATATATATATATATTATACAAGCTTTATGATTATTTTTTTATATTTTATTATATATTATATTATATTAATAATATATTTATGTGCTTATACAGCATTATGTATTATAAAACGGTTAAATTAAACCTAATAAATTAGGTAAATTACTAAATTAATTTCTAAAATTAAAAAGAACAAAAATAGGAACATACCATCAATATGGTGGGCACAATTCTACTGTCAAATCCGCAATATTGCCATTCAAAATAATTCAAAAATCCAGAATCAAAAAGACAGGAACTGACATTTTTAACGTATTGACATTCATCAGAATAATTGGTTCCAGTAAGGTTTTTTGGATAACAACTCTCCATTTTTCTTCAATTAACGGAACTAACGGAAACTTCAAATGTACATTTAAACTTTAAATTAAGATACCTTTATAAATATGACAGTTTTTAATTTATGCAAAAATCAACTTAAATTTTTAATGACTAATGAGTAGACATCGGTATAGAAACAATGAATAAAGATCGTTGTGATAATAATAATAATAAATAAAATGCCATAAAGTTCATAAAATGTACATAATATATATCTCTGGGTCAAAAGAGTAATATAACCCTTGCAAGTAGGCAAACAATCACAAATTTTGGATTCATCTTTATGATTATTTTATATTTAATAATCCTCTTTCATATTTATAAAATGTGCTAAATAAAATATAACGATAAGATATTTGTAAATCTTTATTATATGTTGAAAATCTTAAAGAGAGACAATTGACGAATAAAGTTTTTTAGTGCTTTTTTTCCAAAAAAAACTATTTATCTACTGCTACGCTCAGTCGTTTGGTACAAAGTAAAATGACCAGATGTCCCAGATTTGAGTTGTTTCCCCCTCACTAAAAACTGTCCAGGAAAATGTCCTACAATAGACATGTATCACAATTAGCATTTTCATAAAAGAATTAAAACAAAGGAAAAAATTAAAGTGTTTTTTTGCTTCTTCTTTTTTCGTATTTTTTACCATAAAATGTATAGTTGTATAATAGAATATTGAGCATTGTAAATTGTGTTCAATATGATCAACTTGGTAAAAAATTAGTATATGGTCTTTTTGAAAATGTAAATATGCAATTTACACACTCTTGTAGTGAAGAAATAAAAATAGTGTTTTTGTCAAAGTATTCCATAATGTACGCATTATTATATATGACGAGTCTAGTATAAAATAACCATACAGCCCACATTATGTGGTTTTGATTTGAACATGTCCCGCATTGCAATAAAATATCTATGGTCACTTTAGTATAAAGAAACATAAATTTAATAAAATTAAATATTTTGATTTGATTTTTGTTGTTGAAGATGGAATTATCAAATTTGTTTTGCTTTGTAGAATTCTTAGACGAAATTTGAAAATATATGTATAGAAAGAAATGAAATTTTTATCGATTATAGATTTATTTCAGAAAACCAAATGAAGTGCAAAAAGCAAAATTGATTGTTCATTTTGACAGTGCAAAAATTGATTCTAAGATGCTGGAAATTAATCATCGCTGAAGCGGTACTCCAAAGCGGTATACAGTAAACCAAATTTCCATTTTCAAATTACATACTCCTCTCAAATTAAAGTTGCAAATGGTTCTCAAATAAAATGTTATGTGAATACGAAAATTGATTTACGAATCGATGACAAAATAATTTATTGGCTCTTCCATGTATGTGATGTATCTTAGCTTATTCTTAGTGCAGATCTTTTGGCAGCACATCACACTTTAATCGATTACAAGTTGAAGAGTTTTAAATAATTCGATAGTTGACAATAACCTGACGAGTTACTTCAATATATCACATAGCAGCGCTCAGATCACAACAGAACACGACATTGTTATAAATAATACCGTCAGAAAACCACCAAAAATATTCCACGTTCTCAAAATGGCGTCTTGTTTGATCGTCTATAATTAGAATGAATTAGAAATTTAGAAAGGAGAACTGATGTGTTGAGAAGCATCATTCACACAAAGCAATTTACTCAAAATCTTTAAAAAAATGTAGAAATATTAGATTTAAAATTTTATTTTTTTATCTTGAAGCATAACATGTAGATATCAAGAATGTCTGTTACTATTGTAAGTTGTAAAAGGTGAATTTCGGACATTTAATTAAGATTTAGTTATCAGTTTTGATCCAGCAATGATTTATTGGAATGAAATGAAAATATTACACTGTTCGAAAAGGCTTTTCAAAGGTTTTGTTTTACTAAGAAAAGGTTGAAAATAATGAAATATTAAAACACATTCATCACAGGAAAATAATTAATTATCATAATATATAATCAAATCATCTATCACTTTAAAGTAACTTTGATAACATCAACTGCAAAAAGAATGACCAAAACAAAATATATGACATATATGATTATCAGTATTATTCCAAAATATCTTTTGGGTTGAAACTTCATCAAGGGTAGACACAACAAGTTCAAGGCGGTAACAAGCATTGTTGAAAAGATCAGAACAATCAAGGTTGATGATAGTGGAATCTGAAAATGAAAAATTCTTTTAATATTAATTTTACAAAAATTAATTCAATTTCATTAAGTGTTTTAGAGAATTTATTAGAAGCTNCAGATTCCACGGTGTCGGATGAAGATGATGATAATTCTCGTTTCCCACTCAAAGGCCTTTCACACAAATTGTTAATTCAAACAGCCCTATTTATTTGTTCTTCCCTTAATATGGATTGAACCATGGTGTCAACATAAATCCCAGCCGTTAAAATATTATTGCCCAGTAAATGTTTTCTTTGCATAGGATGGCATTTTTTTATTCCATCAGCAATAGTATTGTTCTGAATTTTAGACAAACGAAATTTCATATAAAAAATGATCCAAGTTGATCATTTTTCATGACTCTGACTCCGACTTCGACTCCTGGTATTAATATAGACTACATGTAATGTTAAGAGCATCAACAATTTCACCTCAAAGAAAGGAGCAAGACAAGGTATTCAAATGTTTTCTGTAAAAAATAGTTTTTAATTTTGAATAATATGAAATTGAATAATATATTTTATTCTTTTAAATATTGGTCTACTTTTCTCTTCAATTTTCTTTACTTTCATTGCTTTTATGATTAATGAATAATAGTTCTCATTTTTTAATACGAATTTAAGCACTGTGCTTGTCATACTTTGAAATGAATAGCCAAAAGCTTATATATTGCCATGATAATACTTTCCTTTACAGTGAATTAACATTTTATTTATTTTCTTGATCTCTTATTATTTTCTTAAATCTTTTTCCTTGTGTTTCCGTAATTTATAGGTTAATTTTGACCTTTATCTGTGCTACTTTGTAAAATATAATTGATCATTTATTATTTTATAGTGGATTCGTGATTGATCTTTTATTCACAATTTCCAAATTCAATTTAATATAAGTAGAAACATATACACTGCCTAATGTATACACACATACTTATTATAGACACAGAATCAGAATCAGCGAATGAATTCCAAATTCATTCTGTTCTACACCAAACACCACTGAGATACATTCTCTATAGTGGTGGTTGGCGTGTAAAGCAATTCACTCACCAATTGGCTGTATTTACCAATTAATCATCATCAATTTACTGAATTGCTTACAATAATGAATGTTTTTTGGAAATTTATTTTAGCCATTTTAGAAATGGCTTTCAAGTAAGATATTTAATTTTAAGTAAATTTTAAGTCTTGAATTTTGATCCATATAGATATGAGATCATTATTCAAGTTCTTAAATTTTACTTTTAGTCAACATTATAATTATAAATTATTTTTAATTAATTTTCATGGATTTTGGAATATTTTCGAAAAAATGTGAGTCAGATATGTTTTTAATTATAATTAAATAAATGAATTACCAAAAATATGTACTTTTCTAAAACATTTTGGGAAAAATCGTCGAATAATAAAAATAAAATAATTTTTGTAATTTTTTTTTCTAAGCTCTATATGAGGAGCTTTCAGGAAAACAAATCTGGATTGAAAAGACATTGAACCAAATTCATCTGCTCTTGAAAATTTTATTAAAAATATATTTTTAAAACTTTTCAGCGATCTTTTTTTATCTAAAAATTGTCTAAAATAGAATTATTATAGAAATGTATCTCAGCGGTGCATTTCGATGAATCAAAAGTTTGTATGTGTTTTTTAGTATGTGTTGCGTTTGTGTGCAGTTTTTAATTTTTCATCCACTTTTCAGATTTCTATAGTATAAGATGTATCTGACTGCACTCTAAATGAGAACATCAACATGAAATCAAAGTAAGTATGTATGTTTCTATAATGTAAGATTATTGATTTTTTTGTTATATTATAGGAAATGGTTCTCAGTGGTGTTTGATGCACCCCAGAAATCACTAACACACAGTTTGTATAATGTTGGTTAGTGTGTACGGCGCTTGGTCTACAATTGGTGACTTCACCATTAAATAAATTTCATTGTACTCATGAGATTATAATCTTTAGTTTAAAATAATTAAAAATTAGTTCAACCAACTTCAATAGGATGGTTAAAAGTCCTGATTGCAAATGGCATTCCTATTCCAATTAAAAGGTTAAAAAGTGGACCTCCAACACAAGCTGAATAACCGATCCTTGGATAATTATTTTTCGCAAGAGTCACATCCGATACCAAATCTAACAACAAAATTAAAACAAAATTTACTTTTAATAAAACAAAATATAATAATTTAAAGATTTCCATATTTTTCCAACAGAATTATGAAAAGTAAACAATTTTTTTTATTTTAACCCTTTATGCATATATCTCTGCAACAGTTCTATTGTCATCATGGTATATAATTCATGGAAGACAATTACTCACATTTAGCTGACTTAAATAAACAGACATCACCAAATACTTCACTGTTTATTGCTGAGTAGTGTTTTTAGTGCAATGGATTAGCTTGAAATAAATATCTGCAAATATTTTAAGGTAAGGTAATATAAATTATTATTCTGCTCTGTGATATGAGTGTTTCGGCGATAATTTCGAAATATATTCTTGTCAAAAAAGTGATGACTTGCGTAGCGATATCTGAGAACCTATTAAAAACCCTAACTTGCAAGAATCATTCCAAAAAATCTCGATTACCGTTTATTCTACAATATGACTCAAGATCTCTTAGTTTTTATTAGCCGAAAAAGAAATTCCAAGTCTGAAAACAGTGTGGCGAAACCAAATTACGAATTTCAAGTTACCCACAGAAAAAGACAGAAAAATTAAGGAGCAACAAGTTAAAGTAAGAAGGGCATATGAGTATATATTTTTTCATGAAATAAAATATTTACATTTTTAAAACTTTGTTTTTTCTGGTTAAATTTCATGTATAAATATTTTTAACATAAATTTAAAATTAATTCATATTTCATTTTTATAAATTACTGTTATATTTTATTATATAAAAATCTACTTATTATTTGTCAGCAAATATTTTTATTTTTATATTAAATTTACTTTTTTCTTAAATTTCTAAATTTGATAATTAATTTTGTTATAAAATTCATATATGCGCTCAAAAACCATATAAAAGTAGCAAAAATACATAATAATATAAACATGTAGATCTGGTAAAAAAATAATGAAGGAATGTAAAAATTGGGATCAGCCAATATTTCATAGACATTATTTTATTTTATTTAAATTAATAAAATTTTTACATTCAAATATTAAGTAAATATTCTTATTTCAATAAATTTGTTGCATTTTTCAATGTTTCTTACTTAACTTCTTCACTATTTAAATAACACCCAATAATATTGAAACTTTATATACAACACGAATTCAAAAGAGAATTCAAAAGTTGTAATTCATTATTGGGTAAATTTTCATGTAGCCAAATAAGCTGATAATTGATGTCTCGGTTTTTTGCTTTGGTTTCTCTCTTTCTTTAATCGTATATGGCAAATTCACAAGAAATAAATTTCAATCAAGATTACCTCACTTGTTTATAATTAAAAATAAAAAATAGGAATAAAATTATTCACTCTTATCAAAAGATGAATTTTGTTTTCAAATCGCAAGGTTAATGGTAAACAATTTTTTAATTAAAAAAATTGTATTTTTATGTTTAGACCTTCTAAAAATTCTCACTAATTATAACTTATATAATAGATATTTGTTTTTCTGAATTGTCACCTGGTTACACTTTTAACCTTGAAATATATTAATTTGAAATTTAATTAATTAATAAATAATAAAAAATGCTTATGGTTAAACTAACCTCCAAGGGAATTTGCAAAAGCCAATATACTCAGTCCTAGAACTAATGGAGATATATTAAAAACCACTCCAAAAACTGTGAGAATCCCGACTATCTCACTTGCAATTACATATATCCATAATATCGAAGTTATAAGACCAATAAAGGCAAACATTGGTTGATATATTGGAGGTTTATCGACCTTCGAGGTAAATGCAACAACAATTCCGACAGTAAATCCCAATATTATAAAGAAATGTATCAGCAAAAAGTTACTCGTTCCGAATGTCGTTTTGTAAACTAAATGTTTACAAAAATTAATATAATAATTTTCACAATAATAATAATCCAGTTTTATTTATTTATAATAAAATAGTATACAATGTGAAATATCAGTAAAACCATTTATCTTTTTGTTAGATGACAGAGAACGGCTCATCGACAACTTCGAACTGACCAAATATTACAGAGCGAGCCCATATAAATACTGCGTAAATATATATGTGAAAAAAGTTAAAAATTCATGTCAATATCTCAAATCAAACTCATATGCAGATAATCCCGGAATCAAATATAGACAATTTCATCTAACTTAATTTGATCTATCTGATATTTTTTACTATAGTAACTTATTGTACATCATAACATTTTATTTTATGCGGGATGTTTTATTTAATATGATATTTTGCTTGATATCTTATTTCATCTATATTGGACATTTAATTTATGTATGGGGCATATATATATATATATATATATATATATATATATATATTTAAAATAATACTTATGAATTGTGGAAACTTTACAAAAAACCCAGGCATTTACCTCTCGTGCTCATATTACCTAAATAGCATATAATTAATTATTTTATGTTTTATATTTTGCTTATTTTATTTATTTGTCACAAATTTTTTAACCTTTACAATATTTAAAATTATAATTAAATTATATTTAATAAACAATAGAATAATAAAATATTAAAAATAAAAAAACAAATGAAAAACAATTGCAATTATAAATAGAAATATATTTTAATGGAAAGAAAACAGATTTTATCTATAAGTACTTTTGTTTGAATAAACCGATAATAATATTGAAATGAAAAAAACAAAAGTTTCCAAAAGTGATTTGGATTAATGGTATTAAATAAATCTTTTAATTATTTATTTAAATTATTTTAATATTAATTACAGTTTTAATTACAGTTAATTATTTTAATTACTTTAATTATATTAATTATTTAATTATATTAATTACAGTTATTGAACTTAGTTAAATTAATTTTAATATTTTTGACGGTCCTCAAAACCGGTTAGATGGCGATCCACTTGTCCATTTTTCTACAAACACTGTCGAATATCTTTTTGACATTTTGATAAATTTTAATTAATATTTCAATTACTTTGATTACAAAAAAGAATGAATTTATATATTTAAAAGGTCGCACAGAAAACTGAATTACTAATATTTGTATATTTATTTATAATTAAAAATAATTACCATTTGGCAGTAAGACCCAAAAACAAAGAGATAATAAACAATGAATACAGTTCAGGATTTTACACCAGCCTTTGAGGAAAGCAGTTTCATCAACTATCGGAATTGTTAATGTTAAAATAAACATAAATGGAGATTGAATAATTGAAAGAAACTTTGAGAAACCCGACTGCTCTCGCCATTGTTCGATGTCTATAGGTAAAACTGTCAATGCAAGATGTTTAAACGCTCCTGGAAAAGTAACAACGGGATCTTCAGTTTCGCCAGTTTCATCAATGTTAGATTTATTTTCATCTTCATTTTCTTGATGTACTTTATGTTTTACATCTTGAATGTCCCAGTCATTTGTAATATCTGATTTATATGGAATTATAAAATTCATTATCGGAAATCAAACCTGATTTTGATTTTTTATCTTCCACTAAAAATACAATTTAAATGTAAAAAAATAAAATAAAATAAATATCATTCAATGAAAGTTTAAAACATTTTTTAAATAATTCTATAAAATAATATTTTTTATTTTATCAACAGGCCTTTATTTCACTTTTCGATATTGTGAAATGATTTTTTAATAATTTTTAAGCCCACTAAACACTGAAATAATTCATTTTTTAATTATTATATTTATTAATTCTGAAATATCTAAAATTTATTTCAGAAGTGCTTACTAGTTACAACTTGCTAATATACTAACTAAATTTTATAGGTTAAATTAGTGTTGAGTTTTCACAATTTAGTGAATATTAAAGTCGGTGCTTTTGACTTCTCGTATTCTATAAAATAAAATACAACTCTCCAAACGTATATTTATATTCACAATATAATCACAAATTAATTGTTAAGGCTAATGATATGCTATATGACTATCCGACAAGTCTCGCTGTGGTTGTTAGATTCCTTGCCCTTCAATACAATAATTACCTCAAAATTCTGATCCCGATTTGACCTTGAATGGATCTCTGGATTTAAATTCTTTGTTTGTTTTATTCACAAATTTTAATCGATTTCTCTAAATCCTATATTTGTTTTTTCGTCCCTACCTGAGGCAAAATGCCAGTGGTTTCAAATTTCCACCTTCCTTATATAGTGTTTTAATCCATTCAATTAATGGTTCTCAAGCAATCGCCTCAACTAATCATCTCTGTTTGTTGACAGTCCTCCCCCTGTGGCTCTCTTTCACGTTCTGGTCATATAACAATATCATTATTTGCCATAGCCCGCGTCTTCTTATTGATTAAATTAATTAATTAACGATTTCCTGAGTTTTCTTATTCCTTCGATTAATAAACGTATTGTGATAAATTTTTCCCTCTGTCTGATACCTTTTTTGATTATGTAAATTCGCGTTCTTCTCTTTTCGACTTTTAATTATACCATTTTGACTGTTTCCCAGATATTTATAGATATTATGAGCTTTTAAGAAAATTTAATTTTCAAACCCCAACATTAATAACAATGATAATTAATAATAATAATAATAATAATAATAATAACAATAATAATAATAATAATAATAATAATAATAATAATAATAATAATAATAATAATAATAATAATAATAATAATAATAATAATAATAATAATAATAATAATAATAATAATAATGATAATAATAATAATAATAATAATAATAATAATAATAATAATAATAATAATAATAATAATAATAATAATAATAATAATAATAATAATAATAATAATAATAATTAATCATAATAATAAATAATCATAATAATAAAGTAACGAAACCCAAAATATTTTGTACGGTTAACCTTGAAATTATTGAAATCGAATACATTTTTTGTACTGATCAAAAAAGTGAAAATGTTCTGTTTCAACTTTCTTGCATGGAAATATCAAATCTTTTTCAACGAAATATAAAGAAAATTTATATAAAAAATATGCGTTATAGTAAGGCTAGTTATATGTAAAATAGTTATATGTGAAATATCCAAATGAATAAATAAATACTTACTCATTGACCAATACCTTCTCTTAGAATTAAGTGCATATTCGTTTAATATAGTTAATGAAAGTGATTTAACAAGATTGGCTTTCCTTGGATCTAAAAAAGTATGCATAATAATCTCTCTATATATAAAAAAGCTAAGGGTCCCCTCCATCCGAATTTTACTATTTTTCTTTTGTACTTTTTTTTATTTATTCATTTTTTTTATTTATCTTTTTTATTTTATTTTTTTTTGAAGTATTTATTCTTTTGTACTTATTGTTCTATATTACTTAGAAACGGTTTATAGTATTATCTTTTATCATAGTTATGTAAACATATTAATAAACTGAATCTTACTCCTGTCCAAGAATACCCTGGATATTAACTTTAACGTTCTAACTGGGTTGGTGAAGCGAAGCGAACAGGGGCAGAGCCCTTAGTAATAATAATAATAATAATAATAATAATAATAATAATAATAATAATAATAATAATAATAATAATAATAATAATAATATAAACACCACAAGCTTTGTGATACTCAGTGCAAATCCCAATAGTAGACTAGTTTCAAGCTTTTGGCTCTCATCAGTACTATGCAGGAGACGCGAACATTTCTCTTCGCGCCAGGTAAGTATACAATACTGTTTATTCATCTTTATTGCATACATTTGCATAATAATAAAAATAATAATGATAGTATATATCACCGTAATTACAAATAAAAACACAAAAATAATTAATTTTATAAATATTAAAAATATATTACTTTTCTCTATTCTTTCTTTCTCGTGTTCATTATCTAAAATAAAAAACTTTTAAAGTGATGATTATTGAATTTGGTTTCTGAATAAGCAAATATTTGATTTGAAAAGAAAAAAAACAAAAATGTATTAAATTTGGCGGCATATTTTTAATTAAAATAAAAAATTAAAGAAAAAGTTTATCAGAATATTTTTTAGTTTGGTACAATTTGATTAGGATTATTAATGATTAATTTGTTTGATATTCTCATTTTCATTTAGTTGTTATTAATACAATAGCCTGAAGAAGACTGTCGAAATATTTGGCAATGTTATATATAATATACTTAATTGGCGATTTTCAATTAATAATAATAATAATAATAATAATAATAATAATAATAATAATAATAATAATAATAATAATAATAATAATAATAATAATAATAATAATAATAATAATAATAATAATAATAATAATAATAATAATAATAATAATAATAATAATAATAATAATAATAATAATAATAATAATAATAATAATAATAATAATAATAATAATAATAATAATAATAATAATAATAATAATAATAGTAATAATAATAATAAATAAAACTGTAATTAAAAATAAAAACACAAAATTAATTAATTTTATAAATATTAAAAAATTATTACTTTTCTCTATTCTTTCTTTCTCATGTTCATTATCTAAAATAAAAAAAACTTTTAAAGTGATGATTACTTAATTTGGTTTCTGAATACGCAAATTTTTGATTTGAAAAGAAAAAAACAAAAATGTATTAAATTTGGTGGAATATTTTTAATTAAAATAAAAATTAAAGAAAAAGTTTAATAAAATAATTTTTAGTTTAGTACAATTTGATCACGATTATTATTGATTAATTTGTTTGATATTCTCATTTTCATTTAGTTGTTATTAAATGTAATACAATGTAATACTATTGCATAATGACAATTTTGTACAACCGAGTATTGAATCAAATAAAACAAAATACAAATATTTTCAACCGCGTTGAAGTGAATATGTGAAAATAATGCCCGCAATAATGATTTTATCATAAAATTGTTTATATTTTTAAATTTTAAATATTAAATTACAATTAATTTTAAAATGTAATTAAATTCTAACCTATTATTATTTTTGCCATAGATCTGATTGATCGGTGACTTGCGGATCTTGATATGGAATTTCTAGGAGAAAGAGTTTTTATTTTTACGGAACAAGAATATTTTGGATTGTTATTTACAGTAGAAGATGTCAAAGTGTGTCGAAATGTATTGTAAAATCTTTCGAGTTCATTTGGATTTAGAATGTCACCTAAAATTCTTTTTTTCGCATTGGATTCCGATTCATTCGGACAAGAATGTTGATATGTAATTAAATTAGGTTTTCCCTGATAAATGATTTTAGGCACATTTAAGTGATCCAGTTTATCATTATAAAGTTCATTCTCAAAGTTTGGATTGTCATAGGAATAGACATTGTCATTTCTGAAACTTCCTACAAAAGATCTTTTCGAATGAGAAAATCTTGGACGGAGTGCCTGATCTCCATTAGACCTTCCGATATGAATACTCCTGAAATCTGAAATCGACAATGATTTCCTCATTGCTTTATTCAAATCATTTTCTTGATCAACTTCATCATTTGGTGCAGTTAATGTGATTTCAATATTATTTACTGCTAAATTTCTATTTGTTTTAGATTTTTCATGTCTATTAAAGGAAATACAGTCTGAATTCGACAAAGGGTCCTCCTTGTTTTCTTGCTGAATTTCAGCATTTTCATCATTTATATCTGATGTTATAATTGTTATATTTATATTATTTGTTTGAATGGTTGTCTTCTTTGATTCTGTATTCCGGACATAAAGCAATCTAGATATCACTGTGACCAAAATATAGATGACGTAGATTATTAAAAACACTGAAAAATAACAATTATAAAGTATTCAAAACTAAATTAATCATTTTTTATTAACTACCAAATCTTTAAATATATGGCGGTGAGTAATTCTCTAATTCTAGCTTTCATGGAGTAGAATAACTCACTGGACACTAATTTATCAACTTAACAACTTATTAAGGATTCAACATTTGGAGGAGAGAAATCTTCTGAAGACTACCCTTATTCATATGCATACTACTTATAAAGAAGGTATATTAAATCTTCAAATGAAAATAAACTCTCAGAAATGATCATAAAAACATTATTCTTATATTTTAGTGCCCTAGTTAATATGATATTCATGTGAAACATTTCTACTAACTAAATCGGATAATAATAAAAAAGGTTTTACAATTAAATTTTACATTGAATGCTTTGACGATTTTTGAACTTAGATAGGCTTGTCTTTTTATTTTCAGCCTTCTATATCTTTTGAATTTCAAGATAATTTTCACTGGATATCGAACATCAGAAATGACCATTATCATATATTTGAAAACATTATTTATAAAATATAAAATGTTCAAACCTACCTAACGAAGACCAAAAATCAATCTGTTTTCTGATAAAAATAATCATACACCAAATTAAGGCTATAAAATAAAACAATAAATCCTTAATAACTGGCCTCTTCATGATTTTGAAAGGGGAAATTATCATTATAATTCCTGAAGTAATTGTATTTACAAATATTCCAGCTCCTATAAATGTATATCAAATGAAACAAAATGGATTTATTACCTAAAATTGCTCCGAAAGCTAAACCATAATTCGGATTGCTGCCTGATGTAACTGCTGAGAGGGAACTAAATACATCTGCAGCACCATTTCCCAGTGCCAATAAAGTAACTCCCTAAAATATTTATTATTATTATTATTATTATTATTATTATTATTATTATTATTATTATTATTATTATTATTATTATTATTATTATTATTATTATTATTATTATTATTATTATTATTATTATTATTATTATTATTATTATTATTATTATTAAATCTATAAATATTAAATATGAAAAACCAATTGTGTATAAAAGGTATGTTGATGATATTTTTCTGATATTTAAAAATAAGGAACATGTGAAACTGATAAGGATTCATCCATAGCATTTCTTGACTTGTTAATTAAACGTAAAGATGAACAATATGAGACAGAAATTTATAGAAAACAAACAGATACCGGCCTCCATACTACCCCAGAGAGTTTTTGTGAATTTAAATATAAAAGACATATGGTGAAAGGATTGGTTTATCGATCATGGTGCTTATCTTCCACTTTTAAAAATTCAGTAAAATGTGTAGATAAATTAGTTGAATTACTGGTGAAGAATGGCTACTCAAAAGGGTTTTTATTGTTAAGGTTGAAAGAGACTGTTGATAAATGTATGGATAATGCTAAGGATCGTAGTATGAATGAATGCAAAATAACTGATATGTCGAATGATGTAGTGAATATAAGTATTGATACTAACAAACAAGATGAGGCAAAATATGCGATGGTATTGCCGTATTCTAAAGAATATAAAGATTTCAAAAGAAAGATAGGTAAAGAGCTGGGTAAATTGAATTATAGAATTGTTTCAAAATCGTGCAAAGTACGTAATATGTTTGTTAATAAATCTCAAACGCCGGTTGGATTGTGTTCGGATCTCGTTTATCAATTCACATGTAATGGGTGTAATGCCACATACATTGGAGAAACTTCCCATCATCTCTGTACTCGAGTTCAAGATAACTGTCGAGCCGAGGGGAGTGTCCAATATTAAGGATCATAATAAAGTTTGTATGAGAGAATTAGGAATGTCGGATTTTAAAATCTTATCAAAAAATTTGATAATTGTTTTGAGCGTGTGATATGTGAAGCATTATTGATTAGAACTTTTAATCCTAAAATCAATGTAGAGAATGCAGTGAATACGTGTGTGTTAAATGTTTTTAATTAAGTTTTTGTATGTTGATGTATATTGAATAATTGTTATGTTAAATAATTAAAAAAATAATTAAAATAATATTTTTAAAGAATTTTAAAAGTTTAAAATAATTGATTGTTGAAAATTATTTTTAAAAATAATTATTATTATTGTTATTAATATTATTACTATTATTATTATTTTGATTACTATTATTATTATTATTATTATTATTATTATTATTATTATTATTATTATTATTATTATTATTATTATTATTATTATTATTATCAACATTATAAAAAGTATATAAAATAAACTAAACTGCTAAGTTTTCACTCATTCTCATTGTTTTTGCAACAACAACAAGGCATGGTGCTAAACTGAAATATAAAAATTAAATTTTAAAATAATTCAGATGTTTAAGAGAACTTAAACCCCATGCTGTTTTTAATTTGCTATAATTAATAAAATAATTGTACCTAACTCAATGAGTATTCACCTATATATCAAATGCATATAGAAACGAATATTTAGCTCTTATATACTTAAACCCATCAAATCTTACGATCATTTACGTCAAGAAAAAATCAAATACTTCATTCTACAAATATTCTATTATTTTAAATTAATGATTTATATTATATTTATATATTTATTTTTAAATATTAAACAAGTAAATGATATTATAAACCTTTTGCTGCAAAGTATATATTGAATAAAATGAAATAAATTTCGATTATAAAAATAATCATTATCAATTAATTGGTTTATATTAAAAAGGTTTGTTTATATCATCATATAGATGTTTAACATATAATTAATGCTCCTACCAAGAAATCATCATTTTATAATTTAAAATAGTTATTCACAGTTGTTATGTTTTTTAATTTAATTTTATCATTTGTAAATCTGAAATATGTAAAATATACTCCATAAATGTAAATGCAGTCAAAAACATTCAATATTAACTTCAATTAGAAAATTTCGAAAAATCGTGAACCTACAGAAATGTATCTCGCAATTCCAAAAGCATAACCAAAAATGCATTTGTCAACTTGACATGTGAAATAATAAACGAATTAAAAGAACGAGCATCAATTAAAAAACATATTAAATACTAAATTTTACAAAATATTTCATTTTTAATTTCTTTGAATTTCATTTAATAAAATTAGTAAATGTTGTCCGGATGACCTATATTTCAAAAACAAAGCTGCATAAATAGAACAAAATCGCATTACTTTTAAATTGAAATAATTTTACCATAATAAAGCATTGTTTTAACTCACATTTTTAATATTAGATTTAATAAAAATGATTTACTTACAAACTGTCAGCTGATGTTGTTATTCCGGTTAGCAAAAATAAAAACCAAAGAAACTGAAAATGAAAATGAAAATAAAATTATTAGTATTTAATATATTTATTAAATGTTTTAATCTATTATTTTGTAAGTAGGTAACCTGCTGTCTTCACGAGTTTCTTGTATGGCCTCGGTAAAATCTAGCTCTTGTATTAATTGATATTAGATGACTACTTACTGCTGCAAGTCAACATTTTCTCCCATGATCAAAATTAAAACTCATTTTAGAATGCAAATTGCAGATACTCATTTAGAATATCAATTAAGACTGCACGTTACGAAACTTGATACAGATATTCTTTGACTTTCAAGCAAGAAATAATTACAAATATCTCACTGAGTTAAAGGTGTTTTTCGTTTTCTATCGTGTTTCTTTATAATTAATTTATTTAAAAATACTTCTACTTTATTATTTTTATTTCAAGATTTTTTGAAAAATGAAGTCATAAAAACTAATAATTTCATAAAAGTTGGTCGAAATATTGGCCGACCTATAAACTAGTGTGGCTTCTAAGAGTAAAAAGGTTTCCATTCTCTATTATTTCCTTGAAATGTCAAAAATCTATAGAGGCAACATAAAAATTAATTTAAAATATTTATCAATTAAAATCATTGTATTTATTAAAAAGCTTGAAGACTATGAATCAGTAAATATATCGATCTTTTTGATATATTGACGAATTTTCGGCACTGCCTTTGTCAAGATTTAGAGGATCAACAGTGGTGAAAATTGAAAAAGTTCTAATAATAATTAAAATAAGTAAAAATAACATCTAATAAAAGTGAAGCCAAATGTTTGTGATAAATTAAAATTTATTGATTTGAATTAAGAAAAATTAAATTGAAATAGTAAAAATTATAAAAATAAGAAATGCTTGAAATTTGCAAATTTCACTCAAGTTTTTGAAATTCACTTCAAAAATAGGATATTAACAATTAAAGATATTACTCCTTTTGCTGCTGCAAATCTTAAATTTATGTTTTTGTTAGAGTATACAAAGTTCTATTTGCATAAATATTTACATTCATATTATGATTCTAATTTTATAATTTTTTTTCATAGCAAAATACAAGCATTCATGGCTGATAAAATACTGTTTGATATTTATTACATGTCGGTACTAGTTTCTGACTCATTGGGGTCTTTATTCAAATTAATCAAACAACCCAACACAATAACGTTTATTCAAATTAACCACAATTGTTTACAACACTATATGCACACAATTTTCAGTGACACTTTGAAGCTTTCGCGCTGAGATATGTCTTCCAATTTGAGATCTCCATTCTGGTACTCTATGAATCAATTCAATATTGGCTGGCACTAAGCTAATATTCCCTTTGAATCAACTATAAACTTCTTTAGAATTGTATTAGATCAACTGGTGATATTTCTGACTCGTCCCCTCTTTTGATATTGTTCTCTTAATTGAATTCACTTTTCATTTAAACTGCTTTCATGGTAGGGCACATCTTTCAGTTTTCAATTTTGTTGATCTCTCTTGATTTTTCTGGGCTTTCACATAACTCGTTTACCTTGGGGTAATTCTATCAATCTTTTTAATTAAAGTCGGGTTCGCTTTTATCTCGTGTTCTCCCTTATTCTCCAATTTGCTCAGTTTTAATTTAATAATTTTATTAACAACCCAAGTTTTATAATAGATAATTAATTTTAATTTTCTTTAAATATTTCCTTTTGATTTTATTTTATTATATTTGAATTCGTACCACTATTTAACATCCGCCCAAAACATTTTCCTCAGTATATTGTTTTGGCATTGTTCTGTTGAATTCCAACAGTAGAAACACTGATAAGATCTACAGATGCAAAAGTCAATTAAAATATTATAAATGGGATAGAAACAACGTTAGCCTTATGAGCGTATACAAAGAAAAAAATTGGAAGCATCCGTGTCAATGTGGCCTGCTCGCGATATGTAAGATGAGTAACCGCGAAACATTAATGGACAGAATTTAAATTTAAATAGGAAAATCGGGAATTACATCAAGCTTTCTAATTTTTTCGCAGTCCAACACTGGACCGTGTGGGGCAAACTATTTTTATCTAACGACTTATCTACTTACATACGTAAAATCCACATTAAAATTGGCAAGTTTCTTATATAGGACACTAAGAACTTGTTACCTTAATGTTCAGTGGGCTATGTATAGCAAGCCGATAAAATCTAACATAACTTAAACACTCATCATTAAACTAAACCTTGTCATTTTCTTACTAATCTGATAGTATATCGTTTAATTGTGAGATATCTAGGCAAGGATGACTATAACTAAGCCCGTTTATGCTTAAATTTACATTCGGAAAATTGGTATTAGCTTCTGTAGTAAATATGGAGAAAACAAAAGTAACTAAAAGTAAAAATTAAAATAAAAATTAAAAAAGGACTAATTAGGAATTAGAAAATTGATTATTTAACTATCATTGTTATTATTTTGTTCAAAATTATGAAACTACAGCATATTGTTTACAATCAATGTATAAAAATAATTTGATGCTAATAATAGATGTACCACATGCGAGCAGAGACAGATTTGCTTTCAAAATGTTTCAGATGTTTATAATTTTGATTTAAAATCACTTGATAAAGGCAGTGCCGAAAGTTTGTGAATATCAAAAACATTGATATATTACTGATTCATAGTCAGTTCAATACAATGCCAATTGAAAAGAAATCAAAGGTAAAAATCGAAAGAAGTTCTTACAAATCTTTTATTCCAAAAAGACATGAATATTTAAATAACAGTTTTTTAACCAACGAAATTAAAAGAAATTCTTTTTTTAATTAAAAATCATTTTTTTGTCTTTCAATTTTTTATCACAGAGATCATTTTTTTATATATGATTTTTACACAGACTTTTGCGATTATTTTTGTTTCTGGGAAAATTGACTCAAATTTCCAATTCACTTTCCAAGCTATTATGTCACATGAAAACCATGAGTTCAATTTGATAAAATTCTCAACAAATATTATATATTAATAAACTTTGAAAATAACAAATCATATATTATGATTGTTATGTTACAAGTAAATAATATTTAATTATATTTGAATTATATTTTAAGACATTAGGAATAAAATTTATAAAATATAATTCATTAAAATCAGTATAGAGTGGTATTGTAACTTGCAAAATTCAAATAATAAATTAATAAATTAATTAAATTCATAAAATTACCATAAGTATTCCTGGAGCCCAACGATTATCAAAAGCACAATACTGCCATTGGAAGTAATTAATGAACCCCGAATTCAGAGAACATCCTTTGAAATTGGTGATATAGTCACACGCATTTGAGTAGTTAGAACTACTGAAGTTTAAAGGTGTACAAGTGGCCATAAATGCTAATAATCAAACTATATTCACGTCATTCTTAATATATATATATACACTATAATCGAGTGACTAGTTGTATTTTAAGTTGAACTGTATGTAACATTAATTAAATGAACTTTCATAATAATACTAATAATAATAATAATAATAATAATAATAATAATAATAATAATAATAATAATAATAATAATAATAATAATAATAATAATAATAATAATAATAATAATAATAATAATAATAATAATAATAATAAAATGATGATTGCTTGGTAGCAGCATTTATTAGTTAAAACAATAAAATGATAATTTAAGCCTTTTGCTGAAAATAATGTATTTAATGAAAGAATTTTCGACTATAAGATAGTCCTTGTCAATCTCCTTATAGTCGAAAATTCTTTCATTAAATACATTATTTGCAGCAAAAGGCTTAAATTATCATTTTATTGTTTTAAATAATAATAATAATAATAATAATAATAATAATAATAATAATAATAATAATAATAATAATAATAATAATAATAATAATAATAATAATAATAATAATAATAATAATAATAATAATTATAATTATTATTAATAATAATATAACTCAAATGAAGCACTTATTTCAGAGAAAAATTTTCTTATTTGAAAGATATAAAAATATCTTGGAAAATATTTGCACACAAAATATTTGAATTTTAAAAAGCGCGCTAGCGAATTCGTATGGTACGTGCAATTCCTTTTTATTTTTTTCGAGATATATTACATTTTTTTAACTTATAATAAAAATAATATAATGAATATATATTATATTGCAATGAAACCCTGACATTTAAATATAATTCATCGAACAAAAGTAATTGGGGTGAATTCAATTTATTTATTATGGGTAGAAGAGGATGAAAAATATCATTATACTGCATTGACAGGAAAAATAAATGCGAATATTACCTGCAGTTTTTCATTACATCATTGGCGTGATTGTGACTTGCATCATATCTTCAAATATGGATTAAATAAATTTCCTAATTGGAATTTATCATGAATCCAAATTAGTAGTGAAAAGTTATTATTGGTATATGTTGGTGGACTTAGAATACGGTTTATTGATTCATATAAGTTTGTCGATGACTCATTTGAATAAAGCGGTCAAGACATTGGACAGTTTACTCTTAACAAGACGATTTAATTGTAGTCATGCTGGATAAAGAATCAATAAGTTTAGATAGACCAAGTTACATCGATCAAACAGTTTTGGATTTATTTAAATTTTGGATGTATGAGTTCTTAGAAATTAGAAATTGTAAACTTGAGATCTAAATATCTAGGGTGTAATAAAATTAAAATTGAATTTAAATAAAAATAAATATTTAAATGTAATTGAAAATAAATAAAAATAAAATTAATAATTAAAAAAGTAATTAATTAGTAAAATTAAAATGAAATAATTTAAAAAATAATATTAATGAAAAAAACTTTTTACACATAATTTAAAATCTACTTAGTCATCTACATTTAGTAAGTAATAAGGGGGTACTAAAAGGTGGTCTAGTAACACTATAGCTTACTTATGGAATAACTGGTAATGTCGAAACATCACAATTTTTCACGAAAATATTCGTAATTACATTTTTTATATTTAAAATGAGGTTCTTATTAATGGCCAAATGTGTATTTTTATTTTATAAATTTAGTTCACCATGCTTGTGTGTATGATTTTTTTTGTTTTTTAAATAAATTTTCTTCTAACTTTCTACATTGAAGGTTTTTATTCATTGTCATTTTTGTTGTTAATGACACGCGAACATTTATTATTGGTTAGTTTTTTTACATTATTAATGTTTTTGTTTTATTTATCTCGTTTCAAAAAATCAGTATCCATCCTCAAAAACGTTCTCACTACATCGCGATGGGACATACATATCGCCAAACCCTTCGACATGGTCATTATTATTTGTTGTCAGTTCTAATTGGTCATCTTTGGTCATTTTTGCTATTATTTTTCAAAACATAACTATTTCAACAATTTAAATATTTTTTTATTTTAGAAATTTCATCTTATTAATAATAAATCAAACATGCAGATATTCATAGACAATAATCATAAGTGGTTACATAATATAGTATAAGAATTATGACTCAAGCATGTATAATTCCTACATACTTCTGCCGTATCTTTATTATAAGTCTTATTATTTTATATATTTGTAGAATAAATAATTAATATTAATTATATGTAAACTTAGTCATAAATTTGTTTTCAAAATTTGAACACAGAATTAGGTCCACATTTCACTATTTGTATATCTATTATTTTATCTAGCATTTTAATATTCTGTGTACTAAAACCTTTAAAAATAAAAAAACGATAAAAATAGCGTTTATTTTAATAAAATCTAAGAATACATCCATCACAAGAAAATAAATACTACTCATATATTTATAACGTAACTTTGATAACATCTACTGCGAAAAGAATGACCAAAACAAAATATATGACATATATTATTATCAGTATTATGCCGTAAAATCTTTTTGGTTGAAACTTCATCAAGGGTAGACACATCAAGTTCAAGGCGG
>CAUHTR010005587.1:0-26700 GCA_959609185.1 Schmidtea polychroa | reverse complement strand
ATCAGAAAATGGTGTATTTGCGAGGATATTTGGCGAAGCGTTGTATAGCTATAAATGCAATGAGATTTCAGTACAAATTATAAAATACGAACAATGCACAAATGAATTACCAGTGAGTGTTAATGGTAAACTCAGATTCATGGAACCAATAACTCGGATATTATTAGAAGAAGACGTAAAACCAGAGGTTTTAAAATGCAACAGATTACTCGCACCATTATATGGTTTAACATCAGATTCATGGATATCATTACAAGGGAGTAAAAACACCAGAAAAGCTCGAATTAACGAAACTTGAGTATTTAATAAATTTCACATCATTGGATAAATTAGCATAAACCGGATTATATTCTCAAGAAGATGTTAAGGAAGCCAGAATGAATTTATTGTTTCCGTCAAAAAAGGAACGAGTAATTACTAAAATGGTTGATACTCTCTTACCAGGAGGCGAAGGGAAAGTAAACTATGATTATTTATTAACAACAGATCATTATAAAAAGGCAACGTATAATACAATGAAAAAGATATGGGGAAAATTTATGTTTTTAGGACAAGCGTGTGCGGGATTGATTGGAATTTATGTTATTATAGTGATGACGAAAGTAATAATATCTCAAATATTAAATACTCACCAATTTTATGTTATCTCTGGTTGGTCATGGAAATTGATTATTGGATGTATACCACTCTTGGCTAGATTTTTGATTACCAAGCATCAATATAAAGAAATGGGGAAAGTAAAATCACGATTAACTAATAACAAAGAGATATTGATTCAAGTTCGAGTAATGGGAGTGGGTTTGGTGATAATGACAATGAAAAACCAAAAGTACCTCCGATGTTATATTATAAAAATAATAAAACAAAAATAAATGATATAAAGCAAAAATCTAAATCTGAGTTTATTACATACAGCACCACAGATAAGTGGAATAGACACTTTCAGTCAATTATGTATTCCAAAAACTTTCATTCCAACAGCACCAATATATCCAGTGGAAAAACTAAAAGAAATGAGACCAATTGAAAATATTGAATTAGCAACTGAGCAAATTGTACCAAAGAGTGCAGAAATCGAAAGGAGAAACATGCTGGGATTACCAGGAAATTATGTGTTAATGACAATCGGAAATAAAGGCAGACAACCAAGAATATGGGTGCAAGTAAATAAATATATAGTTGATGCGTTATTAGATTCCGGCTCAAGTAATACGATATTATCATGATGAAGTGTTGAGTTCAGATGAGAAAGCACAAATGAGAAATACAGAAGAAGTGGTGAGATCAATGACGAAAAACAAACTAAATATTATTGGGCAGATTAGAGTCAAGTTCAATATTGGAAATCAGGAAATTGCTCGTGATGCTTTAATAATGCAAAATTGTCCAGTGGAATGTTTAGTGGGTATGGATGTTTTAGCATAACTAGAAGGAGTTTGTCTTGATTTAAAAACGGGTAATTTGATTATGGGAGAAACGGGAAAAGTCATTCATGAAACAGGAGACGTGTTTCTAAACCAAACATTAAGAGTTCCACCTCAAAGTGAAGTTATTTTTTATGTGAATAGAGTGGGAGTTCCAGATGATGAATTCATATTTCAACCAAGTGAGACATTGATTGCAAAGTATGATATTCCTATGTACGACGAACTAATAAAAGTCAAAAACCAATTAATTCCTGTTTATATACCTATTTGGTTTAACAGGTGCACCAGCAACATTTCAAAGAGAAATGAATTTTGTACATTCCACACGCCTTAGTGTACATAGATGATATTATAATATTTTCAAGTGATTTCGAGGAGCATATGAGAGATGTGGAGACAGTATTTAAACGGCTTAGAGAAGCAAATCTCAAAATCAAACCATCAAAATGTGAATGTGTAAGTCAGAGGTAGTATATGTTGGACATGTTATCTCACAAAGAGGTTTACAACCGAATCCAGACAATGTTAAGAAAATATAAGATTATCCTATTCCAAAATAGTGGAAGGAGAAAAGGATCATGTCATTGCATATGCTTGTCGATCACTGAAACCCCATGAGAAAAATTATTCAACAATTAAAAAAGAAACTTTAGCTTTGGTATATGGGATAACAACATTTCGACAATATCTAGTAGGTCGGAAATTTATTGTTTATACAGATCATAATCCGTTACAATGGTTAATGAAACATCGAGATGCAGCAAGCAAATTGATAAGGTGGTCTATAGCCTTACAAGAATATGATTTTGAAATAAAATACCGAACAGGAAAATCAAATGCTAATGCAGATGCACTGTCAAGGATTTCAAATGAAGAAATCAGTATGGCCCAAGAAGAGATAAGTTTGAGAGATACAGTATTTGCAGTAATTAAAGCAGCAAACAAGATGTCAGAGCTACAACGAGATCAGGAAATGGGAGATGAGCTAAAACAAGTAATAGTGAAAAGGGACAGTGAATTAAAACAATTAATTGAGGAAAAGCACAAATATATAATCCACAAAGGTATATTAAAGTGTATTAAAGGTGATGAATTATTAATAGTTGTTCCAACTAAACATCGAAATACGTTATTGCTACAATATCATGATGGAGCATTAGGTGGAAATTTATCGGCAAGAAAAACAATGTCACGATTAAAATTAAAATATTTTTGGAATACAATGGACCAAGATGTAAAGCACTAGTGTAATACGCGCAAAATTTGTTTAACCCGAAAGAATACGGGAAAGAAAATGAAGGTCCCACTAAAACCAATGCCAATACCAGCAGCGCCAATGGAATTTTCAGCAATGGATATTATCGGGCCTTTACCCGAAACTACAAATGGAAATAAATATATTGTTGTATTTTGTGATTATTTAACAAAATGGCCAGAGGTATACGCAATGCAAAATCAGAAAGCAGAAATAGTTTCTCAAATATTTGTCGAAAAGATTATATTTAGATATAGTGCTCCAAAGAAATTGTTAACAGATCAAGGAACAAATTTTCAAAGTGATTTATTTAAATCTATTACCGAATTATTTGGTATTTATAAATTAAATACATCACCATATCACCCGCAGACAGACGGGTTAGTAGAAAGATTTAATGGTACTTTAATCAATATGATCTCATCGTATGTAAATCGAAAACAAAAAGATTGGGACTTATTTATCAAACCATGTCTGATTGCCTATCGAAATGCAGTTAACGAGAGTACTGAGAGTACACCATTTTATTTAATGTATTTGAGACGAAACAATTATTATGGTCATAGATTCTATGGATTCAAATACTATTAATGCAGATTATGTCAGACTTCCCAACATATAAAATATTCTGAATTTTTTGAAACACTTAGCAAACATCTTGATCAGTTTACTCTAAATAAAAAGAAACTTTTTAACCTGGTACATAAAAAGTGGAAAGAAAAATGTGAATAAAAATCTAATTAAAAATCTAAATAAAAATCTAAATAACACAGAACATATCGAAAATGTGGATATCGATATCCCTGAGTGTGTGCATGACTTCCTGAATGATTTTCCGCTTGCTCCGGAAAAGATGTGCTCGTCTAATTCGAAAGTTGAAAAGCTGATGCTCACGCATTGGCCCATGAAGAACCATGTTCTTCATTGGAAGCTTCTCAATCTGTATATTGAATTGGGGATTGTAATTAAAACTATACATAGAGCAATTAGATTCACAAATGCACCTATTTTTAAAAATTATAAACACAAAAACACACAGTTAAAAGCCAATTCCAAATGCGAGTTGTATAAACTATCTAATAACATACTGATTTATAGTCTTCAAGCTCTCTTTTTAATAAATTCAATGGAAAAAATAATCATTGGTGAAATTGGAAGAAAAAAAGTTCTTATAATAATATAAAGTAAAATTTTTTTTACTGATCTCTAACCTTGATCTCTAAACAGTACAAGCTTTGTAAAGTAAAGTGAAGGAAAGTTAAGGTCTCGGGTATAAGTACTGGGTTTTCTCAAGACCCAAGTATTATAATTTGTTAGGGCCTAAAGATAATTTAAAAGCAAAAGGAGTCAGGTTAATACGGACAGAAATTAGGCAAAATTCATATTTAGAATGCTACAATAACGTAGTATTTTCTGTGCCACAAAGTAGGATAGGGACGCGGAACCACCAGTTGTACACATTTAGGACCGATAAAATCGAATTGTCAAACAACAAGCGATTATGGGTGGTGAAAAATTTTAATCTCGCATTTGGCCATTATTTAGCACTAGATGACCATTATTCGGAGGCTTGAGTCCCGACTACAACTCTGATGATAATAATCGAGAATTTGGAAATGACATTGACGATATAATTTTATCAGAATAATTTGTGATATATTAATATATTTTTTTTTAAAAAACAATTTCTTTTATATTGATTTATACTATAAATTTTATAATATAAAAACTTTTTATTTAAAACTTGTTATAGTTTTCACATTTCGTACAATAGTTTGACGCTTGTATAAATGTTTTCAATTTTAATATTATAAAAATTTTATTAACAAAAAGTTAATTTGTAGAAATGTTTTTAGTATTTTTATTGTTTAATAATGCTGGTTTTGGTATATTTATTTGAAATGTATGTTGCAGTGGGCTAATATATATATATATATATATATATATATATATATATATATATATATATATATATATATATATATATATATATATATATATATATATATATATATATATATATATATATATATATATATATATATATATATATATACATATATATTAGGGTGGAGTGAAAATTTTTTTTTCTTAATATCTTGTTTGGATAGCTATAAAAACTTGGTAACACATGCAATTAGTAATGTGGCAAACAATTAGACAATTTAAAGCATATCTTGAGGTTCCACAATTGACCTAAAGTATAGGCATATTTCGATAAAAAAGCAATAATCTTTAAAAAAAACATTTTTTTATAAGTAACATATTTATGTTATGGTTTAACTTTTTAACAGTCTGTACATAACATTACAAGTAATAAGAACCATATCTGTGAAGGGAAACCACATGCAAACTGTCTAACATGTTTTTATAACTACAAATGATGTTGGGCTTTGGTGTCCAGTTTTGGCATTTTCAATCTCGATTCCAAGCGTGCTCTAATGAATCCGTCGCGTTTTTCTGGACCACACACCATTTCGGATGCTTCTGTCACTAGCTTGATATGTCTCTCTACTGCCTGGGTGTGACAAGGATAGCGGGCGAAATCCAGTCTTGGCGTTTCTTCTTCCCGGATCATGGTTAACAAAGTATCTTCGTCAATGTCCACTACGATTGGAGGCTCTGTGATCGGAGTTTTCTGCCAATCGATCATGTCTATGTAGCTAGTAGCTTCAAAGTTGATTACTGGCACGCAGAAAGATCTAACTGAAGTCGTACGTTTCTGCTTTCTGGATTTCAGTATGCGTCGCAGAGCTAACTCGGATCTTTCATCGGTAAGCATCGCAAGCAACAGATTTTCTGGATGACTAAAGAATACGTTGCGTTGAATTACCGGGTCAACAACTTTCTTCAGCTCGTCTGTGAGGTAGTGTGATTTCAGTATCGTACTGTGGACATGTCGAGCGCCGTCTTTACACGAAGGGGTATTCTTTATTTCAAACCATGCAGGTGCATAAACTGTTACGATGAAGGTAGCAAGCGTCTTTAGTTCATCCGACGGGCTTCTTGTGGCAACATACAGACGTAGTATGCGATTAGCCGTGGTTAACCATCTCGAATGGTTGATAAGACCAGGATTGCGAAGTGAATGGTTGACAGGACAAATACCAACACTTACAGCAGTACACAAATCGAACAGGTATTTCTGATCTGTACTTAAATCGTCGGAATTTGCACTTGACGGTAGAACACAGTTTATCGGCATGTAGTCAACGATGGGAAGCTTCTCACAATTCAACAATGACTTTCCAATGGGACCAGAAAATCCTTTTGGACCATTGGTAGGTCCATCAAGATACTGAAACAAATGTCTTAACGGTAATTCGTTTGCATGCAACTGACATACGAACCACTGTAGCGGTCTGTGTAACGTCACTTCAAGTAATCGAATGATGCCTCCTCGAATGCCCGTATTAGTGGCTGTCCCATCACAACCTATTGCTTTTATGCCACTCGTGTCAACATTTCTTTTATTCAAATATGCAATCAACTCAGCCGTGATAACTTTGCTTGACCCTGCAGTTGGTGTAATGTGACCGAAATATGTAGCTCCTGGTTCGGCTATAATCGATATATGTTCTTCAGTTATTATTTTCCGATGAAATTTACCATCGCATTCTTTAATTTGGGTCATTGTATTGTCTTTTCTGCCGTCAAAATATAACCCAGTGATTGTGTTACTGACTTCGGCACATAATGCGCCACGCTTATTACAACGTTCTCGACGCACTTTACTTCTGTCAATCACTTTAGAAACATCATGTTCGTGGATTATTCCAACATCTTGAAGAACAGCACTGGCGATTCCTGCTGCCGCCCTGTCGGATACGCCATGTCGATCACACGCTAAAGCCAACGACGGTAGCTTAACTCTCATCTGCTTGTCATTCAATTTTCGCTGTTGTTTAATTTGGCTTATACAATCGTCATCAGAGTCATCATCGCCGGTATCCATTTCCTCTTCCATTCCAGAAATCTCGTCACAGACATCCGACTGTTTATCACCGATGTCATCAATGGCAGATTTGGTACACATCTGCCTCTGTGTCGACTCTTTACGGATATACCGCTTTTGTAATCTACTGGATTCAACCTCATCAACTCCAGCTATGATCATACAGCGTGAACCCCGCTGATCTTCTAGAAAGTCACGTTCAATTGTGGGTATCTTTCTTGACCGTCTGAATTGACTCTAGAAACAGGAAGTGCAGCGTGTGAATGCGTAGAAAAGTGAACTAATAATGATCTTTTAGTTAACAGTAAGTAACGATAACGTATTAGTGGAAGCAAAAAGTTGCCAATTCCTTGTAATGAAAAGAACACCGGATAGCAAATACATTATCGTTTTCTTATCAATGGTTACATTTTAAAGTTGGTTGTGGAACCTCAAGACATTATTTAAATTATTGTTTTTCTTTACAGAGTACTTCATTGGACCTCATAGCAAGTTTTTATAACTATCCAAAGTCTACTAAGTCAAAAAAATTTTTTTCGGTCATTTTCACTCCACCCTAATATATATATATATATATATATATATATATATATATATATATATATATATATATATATATATATCGATTGCTAATATTACTTTTAAAATAATAAAACAAGAACTCTAAAGAAAATAATAATAATAACAATTGTAGACTTTAGACATTAGTATTTTAGTATATGTATGTTTAGTTTTATATGTGAGTGAAGCCTGTAGGCCCTACAGTGTAGGGTATCCTTTAAAAATTGGTGTTGAGAAGCCGGGGTGTTTGTATTTAGGCTATTAAATGATATGCAATAAAAAACAATAATATTTACAAGTTTATTAACAAAAAAATATATATGCCTAGTTGTTCTTTTGGTGAACCTTTAGTTATTTCGTCGGATACCTTTGATGGACTGCAATCAAAGTCGATCTTATTATAACTTTTTACTGTGAGATCCGAAATTATTTTTCTGATAATTTCTGAAATTATTTTTCTAAACGTTCTCTGATTAATTTTTTTCAACTCAGTGTTTGGATAGTATTCTGCTTTATATCTAAACCAAAATTTATTCTTCCGATAAATCTTATGGATATTCTCGGATCAATTTTCTTCCAGCTCAGTAACATACTCGACTTCAAGATCCTGAAAGAACTTAAACGCACCGGTCTTCCAATTCGGATAGCACATATATCTTGGACATTAAGAAAAGCTCTGGCAAACAACACAGATAAAGAAAACAATTGCACAATGGAAAACTGCCAGACACCGAAAGATATGTGCTTTTACTGTTGACTAATAATTCTAGAGAATGAAAAATACATAATAGATTGACTTGTAATTTGCCACAATATGACTTTGTCAACATTTTTTGGTCTATACTAGTAAAAGTATATTTCCTGAATATTAGTTTTATGTATTTTTATTAGCAATTTTTATTAATGTAATTAAGATTAAAAAAATATTACAATATCTGTAGAATTTATATTAACAAATAAATACAACAAAATTAATATCCAAGTTTGTCGTTCAAAGATGTTCTTCCATCCCCAGTTTGTCCTAAAATTGAAATAAAAATATGAATCTGAGGTAACTAGAAACCTTCGGGTGGAACCCATTCAGAATTTCCATCAATATCTTCGATTTCAGCTATCATTTTTCTCTTTTTCTTGTCAAAAGTTTTATCACTATGTTCTGTTTTAAAAAACTTTTTCGAATCATTTATTGGATTTCTGTCAATTTTTGATTCAGATACATCAAATTCATTAACATTTGCTTCGTCGTCATCCGATTCAATTTCAATGTGATCTTGTGCAGCCTAAATAATGTTTCATATATTAGAAATGTCAATTATAAGATTTTTCAGATTTACAATAGATTTGGGTATTGATTTATCAATAATTTGTGTTTTAACAAAAGGTTTCATTTTAGCTTTTATCCAATGATTCTTCATAACTCCTTGGAATATCAGTGAATGTCTGTGTCGATTGAAGGTCTAAATTTTAAAAAAGTTATAATTTTACAATTTTATAGAAATTTCAATAATTACAACACAATATTTTAGTAAAAATTTTATTCCGATTTGTGAGAATATAAATATTTAAATTAATTAGATTGTTCAATTGGAGTTCAGAACTTAATAAAGATTAATGAAATCGGAAATGGATACAGATCAAATGTGAAGAAAATGATAAAAATGCTCAAGGCCAACCTCGTTGCTTAGATATTTATGCTGCAATTATAGAATTTCTAATCAATAAAGAGATACACATAAATTAAATAGTTTTTATTTTTACTGATGGAGCACCAAGAATGAACAGAAAAAAAAATTAAAGATCGCTGTTTAAATTGCATTATAGAAGAAGTCATGCTCAAATTTTCCCTTTAGTAATTAAAATAGTAACACAATAGTTACAATAGTAAAACAGACAGCTTTGTTCTTTGTTGAAAAATTATTAAACAATCTGTGACACTAAAAATGAAATCCAAAATTTAAATATACTAGAATAGAATTAAAACAAAAGTTGCTTCATTAAACTGGAATTTCAAAGCAGATTAGCATTAACGAAAATAGGATCAAAATACCATACTTTTTTACGATCTACTGAAGATTTTTCTATTTTTTTCAAATTTTATATTAGGTTTAACTTTTATTAACTGGTGTAATTATGTAAAAATATGAAACTAGTTAATTTCAAACATTTAGAAAATATATAACCATTTAATAAAACTTATGAATAAAAATAATACAAATTAAGTAATATTGATGGAATTATGATATTAAAAACCGTGTTTTTCAAAACAGCTTAAATTTATTTAAAAACACGTAAAACTAGCAATCATACAGTATATAACTGACAGTTTTATTGAAATACTTGTCCGGATTGAACAGATAAACCAATCGATATAGAAAAGTCGACTTACAGAAAACATTAAAAAACGGAGTGCCGCCCATGTAAAAAATCTAGAACAATACTGTTGAATTAAGAACAAATCGATATAAAACCAGATTTTGCATGTAAAATATAATGTTTTTAAGCATATCTTTTCATAACCTACAAGTTCACAAGTAGCTAAAAATCTGAAAACCCATTACACGATTTTTCAAGTAGGATTGGCATCATCTAAACGTAATTTTATATATCTTGCCCTTTATCGTGCGCTATTTTGCACACCATATAAATTCGGTCATTTTATTATAGATAAAAGAACATGAATATATAAGTACATCAAATTCAATTATTTTAATTCAATTATTTATCTTACCGTTGCTTACATTGATAAAGGCATCTTCTCATGCTTGCTGTTACTGGAATCGACAATTTCAATTGTTTTCTCAGTAAATTCTCTTCGCGAGTCAATTCAAATGATTTCGCTCTTAATTTCGCTCTCATTTGTTTGTTCAGCGTTCCAGATTGAATAGCATCAAGATATTGTTCGATCTCATCAATTTCTGTTGAATTTTCATTGGCTTGCAAAGCTGTATTTCATTCAAATTTTAAAAATTCAAAAAATATAAACGTTACCCTTGTTTGCTTCCTCTAACTGATTCTCAATGGACAAAATTTCGTCATTAATTTCTTCCAAACGATTAAATTTAACAATTGAAGAATCACTATTTTTTGCTTCTATTTTAGTTTTTTTCACAACAGCAACATCTTCACTGACAACCCCAAAACGCTTCATTCTTTGAATTCGTTTAGTTTCAATTTGACCGGTACGATCGAAAAAATCATCTTCATCTGAACTGTAGTAATCCTTTTCCATATAATACTTATTATCTTTTTTGATTCTTCTGCCTAACCCACCTAAATTTTTTTTATTACTTACTATAAATATTCAAGGCTCATACTGGCTTTATAAAGTTCATCCATTTCATCGAGTATGCGACACGATTCCAAAGCACATCTAGTAATCAAATCTTTTTTCTTTTCCGAACCAGATACTTCTGCCATAATTTTTTCTCCATTCTCACCAAAAACCGGTAATCTGTTTGAATAAATGATTTTTGAAATATTTAATATTATAGAAGTGCAAATTATGTATAAATTATGTATGCAATAAGATTTATCTGTTTAATAAAGAATTAATTGTTAGTAATTAATTTAAAATTGTGTTAGTATAATTAATTTTTATCTGTAATATTTAACAATTAATAATCAGTATTCGGAAACACTGAAATGTTTTATAAAAAATGTAAACTACAAATGATCAATGGTTTACAGCGCATAAGAATTTATACGAAGACGTATGTGTTACATTAGAGTCACAAAACAACGGACTAGAATCATTCAATTATGAATATAAAGAAAGAAGAGACATTGCGAGAAAGTCTGTCTTTAGGAAAATACCTAAATCGATGCTTTGAAGCATGTGAAAGGTAATCAAACTGATACAAAATATTTAGAGGAACCATCTATTACGGAAAGTCAATGGTCTGTTGGGTACAAGGTACAAAAGCAACAAAGTGGTAACTTCTATGAAAATAGAAAACAGAACTCAATATTCCTGTCCGTTAGATGAACGAAATCAAGTAACTAAGGAGCACATATCAAATTCCAGATATGCGTTGGAACACTATTGAACAATTCAAAGAAAGAGCTTTTGGTGTTTGTATAGATAAAATATCAAATTGACTGAGAATATGGATAGAAGACAGTTGTAATTGATCAGAATATTTAAGGAAATACATTTGCAATTGGCATACACATAATTGGCATAGCTCTTCGTATCAAATCAGCTCAATGTCCAAACGCAGCTAAAAATATACCTATCAACTAAAAAGATCAACTAAACAGTGAATTCTGAATTAAGTTAGCTTTAGAATGAATTTTGACTTTCAAATTGTATCGAACAATTTCCTAAGCAAAAGTTTGCATTAGTCATCAATTCTTTGATAAACCACGAATCTACCTGCCTTATAATGGTTAAAGAAGATTTTCATCTATCTTAAGTATGGTCTGACTGTTAGAAGCTTTTCTGTTAATTAAGAGTGCACCGGGAACAAAAATGTTTACAAGACCTTCCAATTAGTTGTGGGAGAGATTATATATGAATCATTAAATAACGCCGCTTCAGTTCTTTTCATTGAATCCGGTTCAAGAGAAATCCAATAATTAGTTGCATACGCGTTCATATTATAGAGGCTGGAAATTATAATCCTATTGAACACAGGAAAATGTAAAATAACTATTTTGAAATCATAAGATTTCTCGATTATACAAAAACTAACGAAACTTTACTATTTTAATAGGAAAAATGAAACAAATATTTACTCTAATCTGCAAACGCCTTTATTGAAACCGAGTTTAGTGAACTCGTATGGAGGTATTTCATCAAATCCTTCTCTTTCAAAAAAGATTTTGATAGCTTTTTTAGGATCGTCTTTATATAAATCCTCGTGTTTATACTTAGTGTCTTTCAAATCTACAGAACTTTCTTCTTCATAAATATTGTCATTCATTCCCCACATACAGCCTGTAACGGTTTTTGAATCATCTGGTGCTAAATATCCATTTGCATCAGCAACTTTTTCATTTGCTTTAAATTCTAATAATTCAGACCACGTGTAACAACTCAACTCTTCTTTATCCTCCTCTGGTCCAGTAACTATATATAACCTAGTGCTACCTCCAAATTTTATGACATGTCCAGTGTGTAAACGAATAAATGTATGTGATGGGATTCTTTTCTATAATCATAATCAAATTAATTAAAAACTACATACATAAAATTAAACTTTATTAACAATAGTACCATGAGTACTATCTAAATCCATTAAATACCATCCTTTTTCCTTTTTTTCTTCATTATCAGAAGAACAATATTGCAAAACCGAATGAAATCGGCTAAGAGATGGATGGTCAAATATTAGGTTACACGTCTTATATCTCCCTATAATATAATATGGTTTCTCATTAAGCTTAATATTGTCGATAATAACTCCATTTTTTAGTACATCTAATGCATATTCATGGTCATTACAAATTCCAGACCACTTCGGTTCTTTATAGCCACAACCAATTACTCTGAAATTTATAAATAAATAAAAATTTTGTAAAAAATTTTATTAACTCATTGTGATTCTCCTCTGTATTCATTAGCAAAATAATTTAAAAATACTTAATAAAATTCTTATTAAATATGCAAAAGTAAAAGTTAAATCTTTTGCTTATTGTTTTGATTATTTAAACAAAAATGAAAAATCTTTTTATAACTATAATAGATATTTTTTTAGAATTTTTATATATATTTTAAAAAACCAAACCATATTTTATATAACCCACATACATATTATTTTAAAATTAAATTTTAATTTAATAACATTTAACATTCAACATAAAATTAACAAATTTAAAAAAATTACATAGTTTACAAAACACAAACATAATTATACCACAAACAAGACTCCCAACCTTCATCCTTCAATTACTTAAACACATTCAAAATCTCCGTGGAACGGGCAACTTGATCATTTATTTTTGGTTTTAAATATCTAATCAACAATGCCTCACAAGTTACTCGTTCCCAATAATTACTTAAACCTTTTGAAATAATTTTAAAATCAGAGATACCTATTTTTTTACTGACACATTTCCTAACATGATTACTAATATTAGTCAATCCTTTTGGTCGACAGTGTTCAAGAACTCGGGTGCAGAGATGACGTATCAATTTTCATGTAATGGGTGTAATGCCATATACATTGGAGATACTGCCCGAGTTCTTGAACACTGTCGACCAAAAGGATTGACTAATATTAGTAATCATGTTAGGAAATGTGTCAGTAAAAAAATAGGTATCTCTGATTTTAAAATTATTTCAAAAGGTTTAAGTAATTATTGGGAACGAGTAACTTGTGAGGCATTGTTGATTAGATATTTAAAACCAAAAATAAATGATCAAGTTGCCCGTTCCACGGAGATTTTGAATGTGTTTAAGTAATTGAAGGATGAAGGTTGGGAGTCTTGTTTGTGGTATAATTATGTTTGTGTTTTGTAAACTATGTAATTTTTTTAAATTTGTTAATTTTATGTTGAATGTTAAATGTTATTAAATTAAAATTTAATTTTAAAATAATATGTATGTGGGTTATATAAAATATGGTTTGGTTTTTTAAAATGTTTTTTTTGAAATATTTTTTTTATATATATGTTACCGTTAAAGTATATAATGCTGTTATTTCATAGAATACCTAGTTATTCCATGAAATAACTGATCGTGTCCTTTAAAGTGTGTTTATAATTTTACACTTTAACTAGTTATTCTATGAAATAACTAGGTATTCGATAAATTAACTAATTATAGACAATTAAAATGAAAAAGAAGCAATTTATTTAATTTATGCAGCATATAAATAGTATTTATGGAAGCGTACCATAAAATCATTTGTTACAACAAGGATTACTAAAATGATACTTGGAATTACAAAGAATATTATTTCAAAAACAAATAGTTCATAAATGCAGTAGGAGTGGAAGGTAAATATATTTGTCGTTTGTTTTGTTATCATGTATATAATGCGTTTTCTTAGTGACTGCAGCCACTTCCAAAATTCTGTAAATGAGGGCTTTCGATAGTTGAGAATAATTCGCTTTGCGAATATGATGCTACTCGACCAACTCTATGTGTCAGTATGGATTCCAGAACGAAGCTAAATAATTTTCTGTGATTGTTCTCGGTTCATGATCTTGAGATCGCGAATGATCCCTTAATCCTCAAACTGAGACTTTTCGATCCCTTCGATTTTTTGTTGCAATTTGCGGAAATGTTACGGTTGTCTTAGCCTTCTGCATTTTCGGAAAAAAAGACTCGACCCTTTCGGCTTGAGGAGCCGCATTCGATGTAAACTTGGTCATATCCAGGCTAAATTTCTCCATTGGATCCACACTGCAATTATTTTGTTTAAATAAACTTGAAGTGCAGGTAGTATTTGTACTACGGTCTACTGGCCTCAGCTTGAACCTTTTTCACCGACCACCAGTAGTAGATCTAACTACATCCAGGTATCATTTCATTACTTATTTTCTTGTCTTATGTAATTCATTTCATATTATGTGTATATCATAATTATTCTAATCGTATTTCTATAAGAGTTATCCAAATTATTATAATCTTTAATTTCATTTAAATACTAAGCAACTTAATTAAAATACTGACCAATTCAATACAAACCAATGTAAATCTTATAATTTATTCATATGTATAATTTGCACTTCTAATATTCTTCTATAATATTACATATTCCAAAAAAGAAACACAGGATAGCCAATCGATATATTAAAGAGAACGAGAATTATAAACACCAATTAAACTTCTATAAAATTCTACATAGAGACGGATTTTCTGAGTTTCTCTTCTCTTTTTATTCGACCAAATGACGGCTTGTCTGTTTATGAGAAGGCAATTATCTAGGGAATTTCAATTAATTATTTTCCGGGAATCCCTAGGTAAACATTTGAGGGCTTCCAAATTGTTTTAATTTGTTTATCCTAGATTAGGCTTGAAATATTCCCTCTCTTATCTTATCTATCGGGTCTCACTGCGCATCGACTTTCCTGCAATGCTGGGTTTTCCTGGGTTTTTCCCACCTTATTAAATTTTCATTATAATTTCTAAACTCGTCTATCAATTTAGCTTTCAACCATGCCCAATACCCCCTTTCAATATTAATTTTTGATTTTTAGTAGGCTTTATTTAATACTGCACTTTAATTGATTTTACCAATATTTGTTATGCCTTCCTTATTTATACATTTTTTGGTTTTCTTACCACCCCAACAAAGAAACACACATCAATAAAATAATTTTTGTTTTTACTGGTAAAGCACCAAGCATGAACTATAAAGTATTGATGGAACTATCCTTTCAGGCTCAAAGACCCGACACCCGAGACCTTTTAATTCCCTCCAACACTCACCAACGTTCGATTGTCAGGAATTCAAAGCCCTGGTGTCTGAAACTTGAACCTGGAGGGATAGTTCCCGCACTACCCTATAAAATTATAAAAATCTGTAAATTTTAAAACTAATAAATATTTATATCGTAATAAAATGAGATAATATCTACAACTTAGATAGCTCAGTGAGAATCTATTTAACAAACATTAATAATAGATACGGTTCCAATATCAAGTAAAATTATTTTTTTATAAACTAATTTCAATGTTTCTGTTTGATAATATAACAGCTATTTAATATATTTTATGTTCATAAATAGTTTATAAATAGTGTGTGTATTCATAAAACTGGAATTTCAGAGCAGATTTGCACTATTAATTGAAACTAATGATTGCAGAACGAGTATAACAAAAATAGGACCAAAGCACCATCCTTTTTTACGGTCTACTGAAGATATTTCTATTTTTTTCAAATTTTATATTAGGTTTAACTTTTATTAACTGGTGTAATTATGTAAAAATATGAAACTAGTTAATTTCCAACATTTAGAAAAAATATAACGATTTAATAAAACTTATGAATAAAAATAATACAAATTAAGTAATATCGATGGAATTATGAAATTAAAAACCGTGGCTGTTGTTCAAAGCAGCTTAAATTTATTTAAAAACACGTAAAACTAGCAATCATACAGTATATAACTGACAGTTTTATCGAAACACTTGTCCGAATTGAATTTGCAAATCCGGGTTAATGAGAATATGTGGAAGTACCAGTCATGTATCGTAAACAGAGGGCGATATGTTTTGACAAGACTGGGCATCGGGATCAATATCGTTCCCGGCATCATGATAGAGATTATTAATCACGTATTGGGTTTAAATGACAGAATAATACAAGTAGTGGGTTATTTTATTTTATATTTTACCTTGTCGTGCTATTTCCAGTGTAACCCAGAATACAATGTTTGTGTTACCTCTTGATACCCATTGAGTGATCAATGTTTTTTCTGTATCAAGAGGGTAAGTGCCAGCAAAACGTGAGCGTGCTACCCTCACTATAATTGGAAAGTTTTCTCTTAGGTCCACGGATTAATGAGAGAAGGTATGTCTATCATCAAATTGCGTTCCCAATGTCATCACAATTCTGGAACCTAGTACAACCATAGTAGTCACGAGGATTTATCGGCCTTTGAGCTGACTGCTGCTTCTGGAAGGATCTGGTTTGGAAGGCGAAGCTCCTTCAGCCGATTCCGAGCATTCCTGCCCAGTTGCTTCCTCTTGGCTCGACCAGTGGATGGTAAAGGTGAGTACACCCATATAATAAGGATTATCACACTTTATATACAGAGAACGATTTAACAAAGCTTGTCTATGAGCACTAGCAAATTGCCATATAGGATAATTGTTTGTAAGGATAACAGGAACCTTAGGTAAACCGACCTTGTCTTTAATCTTTTGAGATACATGGAGGAATATATTGCCTTCACACAGTAATTTGATAAGGTTAACGTTTCTATGGTCACAGTATATCTATCCTCCAATGATAATTTGCTTATCCACACAGTCATTAAATACAAACTCAGAAGTAGTCTGAGCTCCGGTAAAAAATCCATGTTTAAGTTTCCCACGACAAATAGCTGTGAATGTGGTTTTACCTGCATTACTCACGCCTTCCAACATGATAGTCTTCGTCTTACCTGCCTGTAAATTAAGAACCGTATATATTCCGAGAAGCTTGTACTCATACGTCTTATCCATCGGAAAAGGCCTCGGATTATACTTACCCCAGAGCGAATCAACCAAAGCAGTATGATCGTCATTAAACTCAAAAGTATTATTAGTAACAAATTTTTCCATAAAGATGCCAAGAGCATTGTATATCGCAATAGAATTCATTGATTAAATATTGATTACTTTTTTTCTATAATAATTACTTGAGTCATTCTAAACTTTATATATAGAGTAAGGCGTTTTGACTTAAATTTTGGCTTGGGTAATGAGTAAATATAACTTACTCTATATAAATAGTTATACATTACTTAAGTAAATGCCATGGTTACTAGGTGCCGTCGGCACGTATGGTCGGTTGGGTTTGATAACACTTGGCGTGGGGGTTACGTAAGGGGGGTCTATTTCCAGTGCACGCCCATAGACCCCATAAGGGTTGAGACAGCATTTTTCAAAGACGAATTTACAAACTGACAAGAATCTATAAATTTCACAGTCAGGGAATCAATATACACAAAAAGAGATAAATATTTTTCACTTGTCACCGGTATACAAGAAATATCCCAGAACTTATATTTAGCCAAGCCAAATTTGATGATATGATGGAGATCATACCCTCTCAAATTATGAAAGACTACAGGTAGTGTGTGGCGTATTTTCCTGGAAAGATTACAAGTGTTGCAAGCAGCACCAAGGAATTGACCGGTAAAGTGATCATAATCCCTGACTGGATTAACTAATAATTTTTTACACAAATGACAGTTTGTGCTATTATTAAAATTAATTTGGTCATTTTCTGTGAATATCATTTTCTTATTTTTATTATTATAATAATAGTGAGTTACAATCTTTTTAGCGATATCATTAATTTCTTTTAAAAATTCGTTTATACAAGAAAGGCCTACGAATGATTTATAAAATTTTGCGCCTGTATAATTATTTATATATAAAAGTCCAGCCGAAATGGGTAAATGTTTCTGATAATATTTAGAATCTTTAGGAAGGATTGCCTCAAAATCGGCATAAATAACAAAAGGAGGAGTAATCATTTTACTATAGTCTGTGAATTCTAATAATGGATCTTTGGGTAGTGTGTACATTGTGGTTCCTAATTGGTTTCGTTCACAAAGACCTTGATGTTTAATAAAATTATCTTCAAATCTGAATCCATTCAGACATCTAGGACACCACTTACAGTAAATACGAACAGAACTTATTGATGAATTTCGGCAATTAAGAAAGATGTTTAAATCAGATATAGCGACGTAATGTAGGTTTTCCGATTCTGTAATAATAACAAATTTAGACAAGTACCTCCTACTATTTTACTGCGATAAATTATATCTATAAAAGGATGTTTCATGATGGGGCCCGAAATTAACCCAGTTTCGTCGTAACTTAAAACATTAATTGAATAACCTGGGTTTTGTCGTTCAAATTTTGAGATATTTGATAATTTCATTGGCATATCTGCCGGGTTATATATCAGATCTGAAAGGTTATAAGAACTAGGAAGATGACGCAATTCATCAGGAGTACTATTATATTTTATAAGAGCCAAAATCGAGTAAAGGAAACAAAATTCGTCATCATTATTTACATTTATTATACATTTTTTCCTGATTAATGTTTTCGGGTTTTCAATATATTTACGACCACTCAACCTACTAATCTTTGAATATTTTGTCACAATAAAACTAATGTATTCTATTTTGTTGATGGTCCAATTACTTCCCTTTTCATTTATTTTACTATTTTTTTCATTTAAAAGAGAGATACCATCATCAATAAATGTGTCGCTCCATACACGAGCAGAGTTTGAGATTATGAAAGACTGAAATTCATAATTTTTCTCAAACTCTACTTTAATACAAAATTGAATTTTTACTGATTTCATTTTATTTACAATTTCTAACAATTTTTATATGAGAACGTCAGGAACAGAAAGAATTTTACAATTCAAGGAAGATATATCCAACTTAACTATTACATGGGAACTATTCAGGTCGGAAACTACGTCGACTATACCACTACCTACTTGGGGTACAACATCACTATTTTCAAATTCACTATTTTCAAATTCACTATTTTCAAATTCACTATTTATAACTTCACTATTTACAACTTCACTATTTACAACTTCACTATTTACAACTTCATTATTTACAACATCATCGCCGTCATCGCTAATGACTATTATTTCTTTCATCTTTTTTGTGGGAATTTCTGTGGGAATTTCTAAATGTCTTTTATTACCTATTATTCCTATTAATCTATTGACTGATTCCATTAATTGTCGATTTTGTAAGTTTTCGGTGTTCCTATTATTAGTTGATGATATATATTTTTGATACGCAATTTTGAAAACTGATTTTTTAGAAGGCATATATTGGATTAAATGATTACGATGTTTATCATAAAATTCGGTATATGTCGATGTTTCAAGAGTTTGGCATTTAGGACATAACAAGTATGTTACACTTTTATATTCATGACCATAATATTTTTCCATAATATCGTCACAGTCATGATGTGTAGCACTATTACAAAAGGTTGGATATTTATAACCTATAAAATAAGTAAAATAGTATTATTATCAAATTATTATTATTATTATTATTATTATTATTATTATTATCAAAATTATTACTATATAATCTGAGTTTATACGACAAAATATTCTGTCCCTCTCTTGCTCACAAGTATATTATATTTAAAGTTATTTTCAAAGTAATTACATAAAAACATATTCATTTTCTTTATAAAAATTAATTTCATTATTTATTTCATAACAAAATTGACTTCATACATTTTCTTCATAAAAATTAATTTCATACATTTTCTTCATAACAAAATTGACTTCATATTAATTTAAAAAATCATAATAATTTAAAGCATATTAATTTTAAAAAATAATAATTAAAAAACCTACATTTAGGTTTCTTGCACGCAAGATTGTGTACAACATTATTTACTAAAAAATCATAATAATAATAATAATTTAAAAATTAAATTTACCATAATTTCCGGAAACATTATTTTCTATTCCATTACTTGCTGAAAAATTATAAGTTCACGAAACATTATTTTCATTAATGTAGACTAAAATATAAATAATAATAGAAACATATTATTAAAAAATTACCCATACGATTTCTTCGAATCATTTCCTTGATTTCATTTGAAATATTTTGCATTTTGAATAAATGAAAAATAATTACAAAAACATAGATTATATATGTAACGTTTATCCAATCAAAATGCAGATAGGATAGAAAAAATTAACGCACACATATTCATGTCTTTGTTTAAAAAAGAATGAGTCATCGATGACTCACATAGTAACAAATAATGTCTTTGTTACTCACATAAAGACATGCAATACAAGTGCAATACAAGTGCATGACATTTGTTGATATGAATAATAAAATTAATTAATAATAATAATAATAATTATAATAATTATAATAATAATAATAATAATAATAATAATAATTATAATAATTATAATAATAATAAACTTGTGACATTTAATACATTTATTAAACAAAATTATACATTGATAACAACCATGCAAGGCAATGTTGGCCACAAGTAATTGAAAATGGATTTTGATACCGAGTTCGATTATATACAATAGGTTTACCAATAGTTTGCAATTTACTAATTAATAAATTTGGGTAATAATATCCAAAGGGATCGAATGCATATACTCGGTTTGGTTTCACATATACAGCAATCCAATGTTCACCTCCTAAACTAGATGTATGAGTATTGACGATTATGGCTTGATTATTTCTCAAATATGGAATTTTATCCAGTGGATAAACTCCAAGAAATTGGTTTCCCAATAATTGAGTACCAATTCGAGACACCTGAATAGAACTAATCAATAAGTTAAATTATAAAATAAAAATCTTACTCCATAAAAAACTTTAATCTTTTAAATTTCTTCATTTATACTAGTACAGTTCGATTTGCAGTAATTTGGATTTCATTTTCAAAAACCCCATAGATTATTACATGGACTGATTCAGTAGTTGCTTTACCGAACTTAATATCCAATCTCAAATTTCCACTTTGAGGTAATTGACCTTGATTTAAATCAAAATCTGGAGCCAGAACAAATGTGAAAAATGGATAGAATGTTTTGAATTCTTCCAGACTTATACCACAATTAAGATTTTTATCCAAATATCCTAAATTTCTGACAAGACTTTGCATATATGAAGTACAATAATTATCATTATCAAAATCTTGAGTATAAGTTTCTCGATAATAAGTATTTTTCGATAATGAAAGAGAAGTTACACTAAAGTGTTTGAATTTTGATGAAGATGTATCATAAGATCCGTTATATTGAGCTTCACTTTGAAAAGTTACAAGGATAAAATTAGGCATTCTTCGATCTCCAAATATTTGCTCCTTGTATAAAGATGATGCTCCTTTAGCAATTGCAAATGATACAATTTCTTTTGTCTTTATCGGATAAATTGCATGTTTGGTATTTAATCCAATTTGATGTCCCGCTAATACAGACGATTCACATCGAACTCTTCGAACCATTAATTTAGCATTGAGTAATATTAATTTAGGTGCTGCACCTGCAACTCCAGTTGATAATGACAATGCAGAAGCAGATCTTTTCAATCTCATATGTACATCAACACCTGGTAGTAAATATTTGGGTTGATCCATAAAATCCAATTGTAGAGAGGAAAGCTTTTGAGCCTTTAATCCAATTTTTTCGATCATCAGATACACCATATCCCATTGGAGTTAGACAAGTATCTTTAGTATCATTATTATAATTTAAAATAGTTTCGATAATTGCCTTGTGAGCATATGTATTGTTTCCACCCTCAATTTAATGTTATTAAATCCAAGAATAACATCTTTAAAGAGAGTATGACACAAGAAATTATTAGGTTCAGTTGCATCATCTGCAGCTAATGCTTTATTGTCTTTATCTACAACTTTTATTTGAACATACAACAAAGTATCGTTCAAATCTAAATATTCTGTTTGAGAACCATTAATGTAAAATTCCACATCATTTCTACTATCGGTAATAGAATTCATTGGAAATACATCTTCAAATGCTCCATATTCGATAACCGCCTGAGGCGATGGTCGATCAAATATACATAATTCAGATTTACCGCAAATCATTCTTCAAATATGGTTCCGTGTCCTTTCATTCGTTTGTTTATATGCCTTCTCCCTCTCTTGCGTTTAGTTCCCATACTTGTTTTAATTTCACTTTCAAATTTACGTTTTACTGGTACCGGTGCTGGTTTAGTTTTAAACATACCATGTATTACTTTGCTTATTTCAGCAATTGCATTTGATTTCAACGATGGTAATATTTTCTTGTCATTCATAATTACATCTTTTGCAGTTTTCATACCGAAATTACCAATACGTTTAAGAATTGGTAACGCAAATCTACCAATTGTTCTCAACCACCCACTTCCGTACTGTTTACCAACAAAATATGGTAATTCGCCACCACTTTGGCTACCACTATACATACTAATAATATCAAAATTAGCCATCTACTTTACAAAAATGTAGTGTCAAATGAATTTTTGAATCTTTTGCAAATTCGATTAATTGACCAGAATCATCTCTTATATTTATTTCTATATTGTTTATACAGGATGTTGAAACAGGCAAATACATGGGATTTTCTACATTGATTTGTACAACATCATCTTGTTCATGTTTCTCAACCCAAATAGATTTCAATAGAGGAACCAAAGAATCACCAACAATTATGGGTTCAATAATATTAGTATAGAGAAACATTTGATGATGAAGTTTAATTATTTTCGGTTTATTCATACCTACATTTAATTTTCCATCTTGAATATATGTTCCTTTGGTAATCCTAATGTTTTTATTAGATTTTATCAAAAGTAATTTCAGTAATATCAGTATTCAAACTGAATTTGAACAAAGTATTGTCTACTAATTCCAATGATTTAAATATTGATCCACAATTTTGAATTAAATATGATTGTAATTCCTCCAATTTAGAAATGTATAAATTCTCATTAAACGTATATGTATTTTCAGTTTCACCCTCAAACTCAACTTTCATTGAAATTGTTTCATATCGCGCTGCTACTTTGGTAAATCCCGGCCGTAGTACTTGGAATATATTAGTATGATTTCTATTACTCTGACTTGTTAATTCCAATCGTTTTGCCATTGCTAAGCAATCAAATTTTATAGTAAAGGAATGATATTTACATTCAACTATTAAATATTGACGATCAATATACATTTTGACAATTGAATCGGAAGGACCAATATCAATTCGATCTTCTACATTATCAATGACAAAAGAGATATTTCTTTGCGTCTCTTTCTTTTTATATTCAATTTTAGCTTTACAATAAATTGGAAAGAGATTCAAGGAGAGCAACTTCCCAATTACAATTTAAATAAATCAGATTTTGGAGATTGACCATAAATTTACTGGCAAGTTTTTCTGGATGTATATTCGGACAACTATTACTTGGCAAAATAATGTAAAAATTCATTTTACGAGGTCTCGAGACGATATACATGATGGGTTTTTATATCCATGCCATTTGACATAGTATTGTTTATCCTTACCCACCATTTTAGTTTTCAATATTTTTTGAATTCTAAATACTTTTGGGGGAGGAATGACATGTAATTCTTGCTCATAAAATTTCCCTTGTACAATGTTATTTTCAGAATCTCTGGTGACATACATAACGGGGTTCTGGCTAGTATTTATTTTCGAAATTACAAAGACTTCATCACTCCAATTTGTATCGAAATTTTTAATAAATGGTGATGCACTAATTTTACTAATTCTAACATGGTCACCAACTTTATATTTCGGTTTTGTAATTTTTACAGATTTTTTAGAATAGAATGTTTTTGATGTGATATTAACCGGTCTCAATCCATTAAGTCCTCGATGTGATGAATTATTATAACTGGTTATAATTTTTGATAAAACCAATACCCATTTTTTATTACCTTGATACACGAACAATTTCTTTAATCTATCTCTCAAGGTTCTGTTAAATCTTTCAACATGAGCAGCTTTGTATTGAGAATGTACCGAGTAGTGATTTATTTTCAGTTTATCGAGGATTTGCTTAACTTTACTGTTGTAGAATTCTTTACCTAAAATAATAATAATAAATTATTAATAATAATAATAATAATAATAATAATAATAATAATATTAATAATAATAATAATAATAATACCTAAATCCGTTTGTAAATTATTAGGATGTCCATTTTTAAATAAAATATTAATAGCTTTGGACATTTCATCTGCAGATTTTGACTTGACTGGTATTGCTCGGGCAAACCGACTGAATACATCAATGCATGTTAAAATATATTTATACCCCTTGTTAATTTTTGAATAGGGTATCATCTCCATCAAATCCATTTGCCACAAATCATTTATTCCATATGTTTTATACGCTCTTGTTGGAAATCTTTTCTGCATTGGTTTGTTCAAACTGTTCGCGAGTTGATTTGATAACCACTTCTGGGTTTCTTTTTTCGAATTCGGAACTCTTTTCTTTAATTTTGCGACTCCACCGAAACCGGCTTCGTCTTCTGGGTTCGTCCAAATCTTCTCCATTACAACAGGAAGATTTAAAATTCAAATTAAGATTTGGTAATGATTGACCCATTGTTTATGATGATGATTTTAATAAACCTCCACCTCCAAATAAAGATAATGCTATTGGTATCAAGGCTGCAATGAAGCCTCCTTGTTGTTTATATATGATTTTACGCATACGTTTTTTATTTTTAGTATTTACTAATGATAATAATGGTTTCTTGTGTCTGTTCAAAATCTTTTTATTTGATGTAATTATACGGAATTTACCTTTAACAACTTTAATTAAAATAGCAAGTAAATCATCAATAACATAGTTTGGAAAAGACTGTAAAATATTCATTCTTCTCATACTGGGAGCCTTAAGTAATGCAATGAAAAACGGAAAACTACAATGAGAATTACTCGGCGGAATATGATTACTCGGTGGAATACGATTACTCGGCGGAATATTATCAATAACCAATTTTTTCGATGGTGTGAAACTAGTTTTCGGTGGAATCTTAACCACTTTTGCATGTTTCCTTCTTGTAGGTTTTGTCTTTACACGAGTTTTTAGTAACATGATTGATAATTTATTTTGGTTTTATCTTTGTTTATATACTATAGCTCCTTCCTTGTTAAATATATCTGTTCTTACTCGTAATTCATCAGGACACTGTTGTGTAAAATCTAGAAAAATATATCCATGTGAGGATTTTGTTGCATCGGCAAATGCATTCATTAAGAAATTTCGATTATTTGGATATGCTTGCCTTGCAAGAAAGTCAATCACTGTAGTATCTCTCGGATTTTTGAAAACAACTGAATATTGAACATTCAAATTACGAGTTCGATGAGATCCACCTTGATGAAAAAGATTTTGAGTGATAAAAATTACAGTGACACTTTTATGTCTACTAATTTTTTTAAACAAATTATTAAAATCCTTTTCTATATTTGCTTCTTGATATAAATCATCAATAATAATCACATCACCCTGTCGTAATCTAGATGACCAGTTTTTATCGAACCCTTTTATGATTGTCATTTTGATTTTACAAAACTGATCTTGTGTCATTCCGCTTTGCCAATAAATTTTATTAAATTTTGACTTGAATAATTTTGATTGTAATAATTTACAAACAAACAATGTTTCCCCGCTACCACTCGGGCCAACGATTTGGTATACTGCATCATTTCCTAACTGCATTTTTTATTTTTAATTTTAAAATATCTAGTTATTGTTTATATTAGATGATTTTAATGAACTCTTGCTAATGTTGTATATAAAAAGTAAAATTTCACAAATGATTTAATTATGCTAGCAAATATAAATTATCGAGGAAATTTTGATGTTTCAAAAATGAGGTTCCCATCAGGAAAACCACAGCAAATTGTCGATAGAAGCGGAAAATATCCGATAATATTTTTCAAGACTGGCAAATGCAGAATTATGGGATGTAAGGAACCATTGGATATTAATAAATTACAATATCGAATCAATAATATTAAAATTCAATCAATTACCGTTACTGTGGATATGGGACATACTATCAATTTATACAAAATATCGAGAAAATGTGATTGTATGTTTGAACCGGAATTGTTTCCAGCACTAGGACTTTCAAAATATAACCCTATATGTGTCAATGTGTTTTCAAGTGGAAAGGTTGTCATGCTTGGGTTGAGAAATTTAGACTATAGGGAATTTGTTGACAATGTTCGGAATGAGTTAAATTCATTTGTCGATTTATAATTGGTTAATTTCTAATTGGTTAATAATAATATTAACTGTTTATTG
>CAUHTR010005586.1:0-26706 GCA_959609185.1 Schmidtea polychroa | reverse complement strand
ACCAATAATTACATCAATATTAATAATTACCACGCTTCGGTTCTTTAAATTGTCAGAAAAACGAGATAATTTAAAATTCCAATTAATAAATAAATTTTGTGAAAAGACTTAAATTTAATTGCGTCTAACATTTTATTATTTCACTATCTTAACACTAAGATAGAAATCTGTTTTTATGGAACTTCAAGAACTCTCAAATGTCATTCATATTGATACGGTTTTGGAAAGTTGAAAGTTCTTGTATATGTTCTGGAAAACGATTTTCTTAATGCAGTGTTTTTAAAGTATGTATTATTTTGTAAGAATTAGTTACAGCAGACATCATTACTTTCCATAAAAGTTTTTAATGTTAAAAAATATAATCCAACTTTGAAATTTCCATTTTGTCAAAGGATGATTTGATAAATTAGTTGAGCTATATTTTTGTAAGCGTTAAATATTGAAAATCTTTGAAATATAATTAATTAATAATTCAAACAGAATTGTCAATAAGCAGAAAACTTAATATTATTAAATTTATTATTGTAATTACCGTATTTTTGCATAATACGCGGGTTATACATGGAAATTACATTCAAAAAGCCAAATGTGCGGGCTATACTCGAATATTTTTACAGTTTTTTCTAAAATTATGATGCTTTTTAAAGTTTATGATATGATTAATTGATGAAAAAAGATTTAGACAAAACTAATATTCAATGTCTCAAAAAAATCCTTCAAAATCAGAATCTACATCCACAAATTCATTTTCATCCTAATTAAATTAAATTATTTCATCGTCGCTTAAATTTTGATGATTTCCTTTCTCAATAAGATTAGTTTTAACAAATACATTAATAATACTACTGATCTTAATGTCTTTCAAGGCTGAAACAATACATTTTCACACTTCCAAATGTATGCTTTTTGGTTTTCATCTACTCGTCCCATTTATTCTAATAGAAGATTTAAATGGATGGTTTACGTATTATCGAAATTTTGAAATTTTAAAGTCAATCCACTTGGTAGAATTCCAATATGACTATTAAACCCCTTAAATAATGCTTTAATAAATGTAAGACGATGAGTAGACATTGATTTCATACTTAATAATGATTTTTTAATAAAAAAATGCTTTCGGGCGAATTCTAAAGCATTCTCCAATCCAGATTTTCATGACCTCTTCGTTCATCCATCCTTTTTTATTGCACATAAAACGATATCGCTTGGAAAGTGTTCATGTGGCATAGTACTTCTTTTAAATATAATCAATGGTTTTAATTTAATTCCACTTATTTTTCATGATTTGCCACGAATCGGAAAATTTTTGACGAACTAGTCTTATTTGTAATAGTTTAAATGTTTCTTCTCGTAAACTTATATATACAGTTCACAGAACCTAGATAACCTTCAATTTTATTTTTAATTGCCAATCAAAATGCCTTTTATCGAATATCAACCGTTGAAACCGAATGTGACTTATTTATCTCATCAATTATCCAAGCTACGATTATTTCCAAGGTCAGGTCAACTTGGCACCTTGACTCGAACTGCCCTTTGTTTTACATAGAAATTGATTAAAATAGCCTCGTTTTTTTGCCATTCTCTAACCAATTTCTCATCGCACCCATACATTTCAGCTGCCCTTCGGTTCATGAGGGTTTTTGCATATTCAATAACTTTAAGTTAAGTTACTGTCGTAAACGATATATTTTAGTCATGGATAAAAATCACATTTTTCTTAATTTAAATATAAATTTATTAAATTCATATAACTATATTCAATTTATAATTCAATATTCAATTAATAAATTAAATTATTTATAAAATTTAATAACTTTATTTTTATTACTAATGGGACCAGGTTATACACGATTCTTCTTACATTTTACCAAATTTCTGCGAATTACACACGAAAATAGAGCAGTTCATTTGTCGTGCAAGATTAACAAATTTTAATATAATATCTATGTTAACTAAATTGTTATTATGTAATATTTACTTTTTTATTATAAATAATCTCAACATTTATACCATGCTTGATACAATTTACAATCTATTTAATTTATATTTAAAATTAATATCATGTATCTATAAAGTTAAGAAACGGACAGTAATCAAAATGCAGAACACGTAATGATGCAAGACAATGGATCAAATACTGAATTCTATAGCTAAATGTATTTTGGCCCATAAGTGCGATTCACGTAATGTATTAATTATGAATATGGTAAAGAATTCAAAGGTACAAAAAATATGAAATTAAATAATTAATAAATGGAAATTTATTCATCAAAAATCAACTAAAATCTCCTTTTCTATTTGCTGCACTTTTTTGAAAAAACCAAATAAATTTATTTAGGGCATTGTTTGATCTCTCCAATCTCTCAAATCTTTACAAGTAAAATTATTTCTTACATTGTCTTCATTCGTTTAATACCAGCGCATTATAGCGAGTCGTTACGTAAAGTTATTATAAAATGAAATGTCATTTTAATTTTCCTTGTGAATTTTTAAGCACTCTTTTATATACTATTACCAATGTATCCTATATTTTTCATCTGTCTATAAAAAGCGTATTACTACGTGATCCCCGTTCAGTTGGTTAACAATCCACTTTCAAAAATTTTGAAACTTGAATTATCAGTAATATTACAAATTTCCGAATTGTTCATCAAATATTGGAATATAAATTTAATATATAATCATGAATGTGTGTCTGCATATTCGCTATACAAATCCAAATTTCTAAAGATATTTCAACCAAATTTTGAACAGCTTCCTCTTTTATCCAGGCCGAGATTATAGGCTACTTTCTACCCAAAATGTTGACCCCGCGAGGAACTTTATTTAATGATACTGTTTTCTGGTTACTAAACGAAGTACGAGTAAACATAATAATTCAGAAAGTCTTTCTCGGGTGGGTTTGAATAAAAAAATGTTCATGCTTTTTTGACATCCCTCTACCCGAACCATTGGGATCTAGGAGTCAAGATAGAGCATTGTTTGAAGAAAAATTTGTTTATCGGAGTAGGTTTCCATAACAAAATTTTAATTTCAGTGAGTTAGGATTGCATGGGGCGGGTGGAGCATCGAAGAACCGAATTGAGGTCCAAATGTTTGGATTTATGTTAGTTTTCGTACCAGAAATTCGTATAACTTTGGACTTTAATGTGTACCCAGGGCAAAGATGGGTAAGATTTTTAATGCTTTCTCTTTCGTACAGGCTCAAATTACTGACTACACTATTAGACTCAAAAATTACCAAGATCAACAACAGGCCTTGGAGGTAAACATGTCTGAAAAACAACTTGGGCTTTAATAATTTTCTTAATATCTGATAATCTCTGTGCCTGTTATTACTACACAGAAGAACTTGAATCACTTCGTAAGATAAAACCAAAGTTATAAGTTCGATTATTGCAACATAAGATTAGATCTGTTCCTAACAACAGACACTACCAACCTTCTCAATATCGTTTGCATATAAGTGCGAATTTTCGCTCGATAGTTCCATCACTTTTAATAGCATTTTTACTTTGTCATTTATGGAAATTGAAATCAATAAAAAATTGATCCAATATTTAGTTTAATCAATTTTCAGATTTTAAAATTATTACTAATTTTTCTTAATTAATAAATTTGCGATTTCAAATAATAAAATTTCAATACAAAGTAATTACAAGTATTTTACAATGAGTAGAGAAAGTTTGAATAGTTAATAATAAATAAAAATGTGTTTATCAAAATTCATTTTTATAAATGAAGGAAATTCATATCGAAAATTAATTTTCAAAATAAAATTTTGTTTCTTAAATAATTAATACCAGTTTCGGCCATTGATGCCATTCGTAAAAACGTTTCGGACATGTCCACTTCATTTTCTAACCCTAACTTATTCAATATACCAATCAAAAAATTTTGTGAAAATCCAGGATATTGTTGCTCGACCTAAATAATTATGTTTTAATATTTGCAAATGAAATGATTTCTAATAATTTACAATGTAAACAATACTTACTTTTGCAAACGACTGTTTTAGTGTATGGGTGTGACTAAGACTCTTTTGTTCGAGCTTAAAAACACTCAATTTAGAAATATGTATTAAAAATTTACTTTTTCAAAAACTGGTTCAAAGACCATCGGAGTAGCTAATTTGTGATAAACGTTATTTTCACCATTTGAATTACTCATTTTCTAGAAAAAGTTAAATATTTAACATCTTTAGTTAGTGTGGAAATAAATAAATATTAAACGTTACATTCTTAGCGGTGAAAGTAATTTGAAAGTTTTCCTATTTACAATATATGATATAAACAAATATCAAAATTTGAAAATTTGAAAGTAATATGTAATTAAGTTTGTAACATTATAAAAAAATGTAATTTAGATTAAATACTTTTAAATTACTTAAAAATTAGTAATTAAAAATTTTAAATCTCTGTAATTTTAAAAAGATAAATGAAATGAAAAACTTAAACTTATATAAGCATAAAAATAAAAAATAAACAGAATTAATGAAGCGATTTAGAAATACCAAGTGGCAAAAGGCTATATAATTTTAAATGTATGGAAAGCATCATTTTCGTGCCGGATTCCTTATTGATGAGGTTGTACTGGCTGTAGTTGTTCTTGACATCGAAACGTCGAATAATTATAATGGGCTCAGTCTTATTATTTTAACACTCGTGTGGTGAATTACATGTTGGGAAAATATTTCACTTCTAAACTCTTATTTGTCCAACGCTTTTCTTAATTGTGTATTCCACTCTCAAGCGACGTTGAACTGCGATTTAGCGAGTGACTGTCGGCAAACTAAGCACTCTACAATGAGAACTGCTACTTGCCAATGAGTCGCTAGGTTCAAAGACTACCGTAGAAAGTGTTTTTTCTAATTTTTCTATTTGTCCCCTTCTCGTTTCACTATGTACTTAATGTCTCACTCGTTGCCATTTACTTCAAAGTTTCACGAATAGATCTTTCATTACTGAACTTCGAAGTCAGATAAAAACTTAAGATTATATAATTAGAATTGCCTGTCGAATTTCCTGAGGTTATATTGACAAAATCAACCTATTACTGTTTGAATTATGTCGCTAGATATTTTACAAATTATATTTGTTGTTTTAATCAATGTATGAATAACTATTTGGTTCTTTTCTTAAAAAGATAATTTTCTTTGGCCCCAAGAAGATAATGAAAGCGCAATTTAATTCATTGATTCTTTAACTCTCTAACTTTACTATGATTGATTCTAAAGGAAGCAGTATTTTCAATGTAATTAATTATTTAAGTAATAGTACTAAATCACAATTAAAAATATTATCCAACTAAAACAATTTATTTACATGACACAGTAGTTTATTTTATCATACTTTATTCTATTTCATCATTATCTTCTTTGATCTTCTTTTTGAGTTGTTTTGGCTTCCAATATTGTCTTTCGCTTCAACTTTCTGGGTTGAGGCTTGCATGGCTTCTTCGGTACTAAAGTTGCAGTTAGTATTCTGGAGATCCGAGGTTCTATAGATAGAAACAGCTCCATCTGGAGTAAGTCGGTACTCACCCAACTCCAGTGTCAGTGTGGATTCTTGCTCTAAGTCAAAGAATTTCTGGGATTGTTCTCGGATAGTAATCTTGAGGTACTTAATCGTTCTTCGCTTTTCAGCCAGAGCTTTCTCCAGACCCTCGATCTTCTGCTGGAGTTTCCGAAATATTTTTGGTCGAAACCAGGTTTCTTACATTCTCTTGTATCTTCTTACGAGTGACTCAGCTCCCTCGGCCATGGCGAGCCGCTTCCGAAGTATCAAATTCACTGTTCAATCTAAACTGTTTAATCTAATGTATAAAATTATCGTTCCTCGGATTCTAGAAGTAACATGATGGGTTTTATTAAAGAATTAATTTTGTTATGATTAATTATAATTTATGAAAAATTATAGGCAAATCCGGCCGGTGGCAGTGGAAATGGTGGAAATCATCAAGCAACGACAAACTACCTAGAGAAGGAAACGTCCAGAAAATTTTCAAATGGCTAGTCGAAATATTTGATTTAATAATTATCTATATAATATTATCTATATAATATTATGTAGTATTTTTAGATTATTCAGAATGAAATATGCGAATTGGGAAACGTTAAAAGATTTTCGCAAGAAGCTATGAAGATTCCCAAAACACAGAAATCCTAACAAATATTTTAAACCTGACATTATGCGTTACAGGAGTATTATTGTTTCGCAAATAAATGTTTTAAATTGTTTTTATAAAATATAGTTTTATTTATTGGTATACTTTTGTTTGATTAAAACACATTTATTATTAATTTTTTTTATCATTATTATTTTGTATTAATTTTTATAATACTTTTATTTATATATATGAAAATTGTCAATTCACAAAGTAGCATTATTAAAAATAATAATGACTAAATGATGATTTCTTCTATCGATTGATTACTTTCTGATATTACTACCATAACCATCTTCGACAAAATGCAAGGATGATATTTTCAGTGTCTTTGTTAATCATGCACATGTATTGCAATGTCCTTGTTAATTATGTACTTGTATTGCAAATTTATTAGTCATGCAATAATATTTGTTTATCATGCACTGACACAATAAACGATATAACTCAAAAATCGCAATAATCATGAGTAAATAATAACAAATAATGGTAGAATTTAATTTTCCCCTATTTTCCATAGGCTATATGGTGACAATTTTAATGAATAAAAATATGTTCGCCATGAAGGCAACTAGATCTAGTATCACTCGATATTAGCATGTCCATGGTGATATCAATAAAAAGTCTACTTTACTCACAATTGACTGTTGGGCTGAAACCCACAACTTAAGACGATTTTGTTTGAGAAAATTTGAGAAAATTTGTTTTCAAATTGGTGATGATCATGATGAATTGGGTTTCAAATAATTGCAGTAGGAACTGAACTTTTATCTGACTATGTACGCTTCTTTGATTTAATTGACTGATTAACATTTAAATTTGAAATAACTGTTAAAATATCCACAATTCAATTTCCTTTTATTAAGTTGTTTGGAAAAACAGGGTTTTTTTGACTTTTTTTTAAAAAAATTTCACGGCACACCTGGGCACTTGCCACGGCACACAGTTTGTACAACACTGTTCTATTTGATAACGCAATCTAACAAATAAAGTAATGTTATTTTCAGAAATATAGACACAAATCCCTCGTTAATAGCCGATTACAATGTAACTTATATCTTTGAATAAGTATCAAAGTAAACTTTCCTTTATGAATCAATTATGCTTTGGGCACTAACTGAAATTCATGTGATAATGCGATGAACCATAAGCCTTATTTTGGATAATCACTATATACAAACAAATAATATTCTTTAATTAAATTGAATATGGTTTAATTTAATTATCACATTCTCTCGTGATCAGTACGATGAATCTAACTCGTACTAATCATGATCGAAAGGTTTCATTCGGTTGTGAGTGAAACGCTTATCTTTATCACTCTTCTGGATTTCTAATGTCAACCCGATTTTCTTCAAACTCACGTTCGACATCACTCTGAATGTACCAGAAAACAATGTCACGTCTGGTCCAACGACTCCTGGATACATACGGTTTATTGTGCAGTGGTTTCTCTCCACGATCCCATTCCCAGATGGACATACCTGTCTACATATATCCCATCTACAACATAAATCCTTAAAAGATAAAAAGTGAAAACTGGGTCCATTGTCCATGAGTAGTTCAAGAGGCGGACCTTACTCTCATATAACCTCTTCTAGATCTTTTACAATACTTTGTGCATCTTTATATAATCCTTTTCTTTAAATAGCAAATTTGCTAGTACCATAATCAACGGTAGTCAAGAAAATGAATTTCTCGTAGTATCTAGTCTTTCCTAAGTTGTATCGACCCTTAATGAGTATTTCCCACTTGGTTTTCATTCAATACAATTACTTATCACATTCTCTATGACATATTGGAGGTATCTGTGTTTTCCAACTGAACGAAATAAATAAATCTTTCTATTCCAAAATGATATTTGCTGTGGTGGTTCTTTACTTGTTCTAACGATAAACCCACGCAGCCAAAATACACTAGGCTTCAACCATATATTTAGAACGCACGTCAGTATATCTGCTTAGGTTTCCGTTGACTTCAACAATTGTACATAAATGGAAATTCTGTAATTTTCGGTAATCATTTTTATTATTTCCAAGCAACGTCTAATTAGAGTCTCTGAAATCCATTGGATACAAATCCGGCCATTGTTAAGAACTGTTCTCAGCCAGCCTATCACCGTGGCCAAGTTCACCATCAGCTCGATTCTTTTAACGTCCCTTTGATTGCTAAGTTTACGCCTTTAAAAACTACACTGAGCCCAGTGACGTTTATATGATCACATTTTCTGGCCCAAATTGCATCCTCCACGACATGGAAAGTTATCATTAACCACACCCAGAGCTAAACTGCTAGCATCGCACCATAAAGTGCAGTGATACCTGATGTTTACAGACCAGCTTCCTTTGACTCGATTGTCCAGTTCGATTAGATTTATCACTTCAGTCAATCTCGATTTGCACTCTCGTCCGATGAGATCATCCACTCTAAGCCACCCCGCAACCGGATAATGCTCAGTAAGATTTCCACAAATAGAAAACAATTTACGACGAATAACTTTATCTTCAATTGGGTCAACTGCATTCCCTTTGGACCATAACAGGTTACCACGACGATTTCGTTCAATTTTACGACGAAGAACCTTTCTACTGGCTTTGTTACCAATCTATACCGATCCGTGTTTCACTACCTCATAAATACTGACCAAACTCATGTTAACAGCTATGTCATCAATGTAGGGATTCACGTATCAAAGCTCAGAACCTTCCTCAATACCAAAGACATTATTTTTGGAGCACAACTAAGAACAAATTCTAGTCTTGTGAGATAGTATGTCTTCTTTTTTTAGCGAATCTTTTGGAATTTCCAAAGATCTTTGCGTCATGTTACTACAAATAAGTATTTTTTAAGCCAAGCATCGATAACCGTTCTCCTATCTGTCTCCATCTTTTTAGACTCATCCCATAAACATCACTATTGCCAGTGTGACTTCAAGGATTCTATGCGTTCCCTAAAAACATGAACGGATCGAACTTTTCCTTGTTTTCTTGTAATGCGTCGCTCCACCTCAGCTTCATATTCTTGTCGCACTTCAGACTTAATTGCATATTCAGCAACGTTGTTCCACAAATTTGGGGATTTGTCTTTCCATTTTCAAGGTACCGTCCACTCGCCTCCGACAAAACTCGTTACAAAATCCTCGTCATCGATAGTCACTTGTTCTTGAACTAATACCGGCATAGATACTCGGGTGCATTCACCAAACTGTATACCATAATTGTCAATTGAGACTCCCCCAAGACTTTCAATCGCATCCAGATTCGTCATTATTAGGCTATTTAATACAAAACTTGTTCGTCGAATAGATAAATTATACTGACTCTTATCTTCACAGCAGACTCTTCTTCTATATCCTGCAACAACATCTTTGGCTTCACCACTTCATTCTGCAAAGATCCGGAAAACAATGGTTTGGGAACATCCGACTAGTCCAGTGCACGCCTTTCCAATCAATCTGAGTCTGAGTTTTCTTAATCGGATTTTAAACTCAAAAATTTAGAAGGACAGATTAGTTTTTAGGTCTACTAAAAATTTAGCTCGGTATTCACTTCTGATGATCTTGTTAAAAATATAAACCTAGTCTTTTCAGTTCTGAAAAGATTTCTTCATACAATCTTTGAACTTTGTATCAATTTTTGTGTGCGTTGCTTCTTTATCATTTTTGACATAGTATATTCAAAATTCTCTCAAGCTTTCTGAAATGTCAAAGATGATATTTATAAAGGAAATAATTCTACGGTAGTCAATGGATCCAGAATTGCAATTCCTCATTTTAATCCGTGGTCAATTCAAAGACAGTTGTCATATTGGGTCTTTTGTTAAATTGTCAAATTATTTTAATCCTCGAAAAGGTTTTGAAGATATTTGATAGGATAAAAATTTCAAAAAAGGAAAGCAAAAGTTAAACAAAACATCATAAAATTTGAAATTATATTTTCGAATAGAAATTAAGTGAAGAAAAAATAATTTGAAAACAAATTATAATTTGCCATATGATTGATATAGAAAAGAGATAATATTTTATTTATTCAATTCGGGATGTGATTGGAAATATTTTTTAGCCGATTTGCATAATTTATCTGATCTTCATAGTTGACAAAAATGTCTTGATTTTTCATTTACGGAAAATTAGATTATTATTATAATGATTGGAACATTTCCCACCGTTTTCTGTCTCGACGATTCCAGCAAATAGATTTTCCTATAAATGATTACTCAATTCTATTTCAATATTCGCATGCAAAATTTAGATTTTATTCGTAAATAATTCGTCTCTCGTCAATTTCGGAAATTTAGCATCATTAGAATATTTATTATAAATGATGAAGCAAATGCATGAATATATATTTATTTATTTATATATATTTATTTATTATATATATTTATTTATTATATATATTTATTTATAATATATATTTATTTATTTATATATATTTATTTATTAAAAATCTTGATTATGAATCAGTAAAGACATCGATATTTTATATCTTTTTTGCTGATTTAAGAAAATTTTCATGCGCTGAATCGAAGAATAACTTTGGTTTTGTTAAACGAGGTCAATTTATTTATATAGTGTCACATGAACATTTTACGTTATCTATACTTGCTATCGATATAATAGTAAGTGAGAAATCTATGCGTTTTTAACTCTAGATTCTAGTTGGTTTTTTTATTTATTCAATTGTTGTTGCAGTGAAAAGATGGCTTCAGGTAGAAGATCTTGTGAAAATAAACCTAATGTATTTTGCTATATATGTGGTGAATACAGCCTTTTAGCCAACAGGAATCTTGTCACAAACTTTGTAAAGCGTGTTTATCATTCATATTTCGGTATGAAGCTGGATTATCAAGATAAACTTTGGGCACCTCACATGAAATGTAAGACCTGCATAATGCATCGTCGTCAAAGGACCAAAGGAACAAGGAGTTCTTTGAAATTTGGAATCCTCTGGATTGGAGGGAACCTTCCAACCATGCATCACTTTTTGATCCTATCACTGATCCGCTGACTCAGCAAGGTCATTCAAGGACACACGACTCATCAATTTTAAACAAAGACGATGACTCATCATTGTTGGAACGAAGCCAATTACTCATCATTTTTTAAACAAAGACATTTAAACAAAGAAAATTACTCATATATTTTAGAACAAAGTCAATGACTCATAAAAACAGGACTCCACTAGAACAAAGATGTTATTATTAAACTTTATTATTATTATCAATATTATTATTATTACTATTATTATTATTATTATTATTATTATTATTATTATTATTATTATTATTATTATTATTATTATTATTATTATTATTATTATTATTATTATTATTATTATTATTATTATTATTATTACTATTTAAAACAATAAAATGATAATTTAAGCCTTTTGCTGCAAATAATGTATTTAATGAAAAGGTTTTCGACTATAAGATAGTCCTTGGCAATCTCCTGGAATTTAGCAATGTTCTTCCCCATAATACCTTTCAATCTTTCTTTTATTTCCTTTCTCTTAATTCTCATTGGTTGTAAATATAATGAATTTTTTTATTAAAAACTTTTAAAATTTTTATACATTTAAAATTTCAAAATGACACAAACTAAAAATTTTTAAATTTTTTTAGACAGCTTCTATAATTAGCTTCTAGAAGCCTAATAAAATATTTGAAAATATTCTAAATAAAGCCTCCAATAACCACTTATATATGCTATTTAAATATTTCAATAAATGTGTTAATTTTGATTTTCAAATCCTATTTTTTAAAATTTTCTATATTATTCTAATTATTACTTTTTAATTTATTATATTTTTTTAATTTCTTTATATATTGTCAGTTATTCTGAAGGTCAATGACAACAGATCAAATTCATGATTTCATTGATTTCTTCTTTAGTGTTGATCTTTGGCTGTCTGATTATGATGCGAATTGGTTCTTTGAATCTGACATTTTTCTTTTGGATGTTTCCATTAGCTATGATTTCTATTGAAATATTTTTTCTTTACTCTGTTGACTGACACTGCCGGAGATGTCTGCCCAACAAGGATGTTCCACCAGGATCTAGATGTTCTTTAACTCTTTGGTGCAAGGTCCTGAGGGTACTTCCAATGTAGATTTCATTACATACATTGCACGTGATGCAATATACGATGTTTTTTCTAAAGCACATATCTTTCGGTGTCTGGCAGTTTTTCATTGTGCAATTGTTTTCTCTATTTATGTTGCTTGCCAGAGCCCTTCTCAATGTCCAAGATTTATGTCCTATCCGAATTGGAAGACCGGTACATTTAAGTTCTTTTAGGATCTTGAAGTCGAGTATGTCACTGATGAATGGAATATTCAGACAGAAATATTTCTGATTCTTTTGTGTTAATTCCCTAGATATTCTTGGGGTAGAATTCATTCTTTCAATGTCCTCACCTTGGTATCCGTTTCGGTGTAAGATTTTATTGAAATTTGATTGTTCTTTAAAGTTTTCGTTTTTCTCCGTACATCGATTGGCTATTCTTCGTTTCTCGTGTCTTATGACATGTACTTTCTGTAAGTATGGAAGCGCTAATCTCTGGTGCATAAATATTTCTTTGCGAGCTGGTTTTCTGTAGAACTCGTATGTTGGAGTATTTCCTTCTATTTTGATTCTCAAATCCATTAATTGAGGGATCCATCTTCTTCCGGATATTCGATTTCGAACTTAATATCTCGGTGAGCCGCATTGAATGTATGAAATATTTCCTCCGCTTCTTTTCTGATTTTTGTCGTGATGAAGATATCATCTACATATCTTGCATAGAAACCGATGGGTTATATGGTCCTCAGTGTCTGTCGTTCGAGGTTATCCATAAAGATGATTGCTAGCAGTCCTGATATGCTAGAACCCATAGGCAGACCTTTAACTTGTTTATAGATATTTTGTTCAAAGGTAAAATAGGTGTTCTCGAGGATAACAGTAAGTAGTTTGGTGATATTCTCGATATTCATTTCCTTTATTAAAAAGTTGCTTTCTCTTAATTTCTTTTCTAAACATTGAATAGCCTCTTTTGGTTCGATAGATGTGTATAGTGATACGACATCAAGACTGAATGGGTGTTTGAATGCTCTATGAGAAGTTATATTATTATTTAATCTTGTCATGAGGCAGTCGCTGCTTTGAAGATGGTGTGGTATCGTGTCCAATAAAGGTTTCAAGATCTTTGCAAGGAGCCAACTTGTTTTAGTTGTTGGTCCATTTTTGTTGGACACTATAGGTCTAATTTTGATACCAGGACCCTCTTTGTGAGTTTTAATTAGGTGGTAGAAGTTAGGAAGATCAGAATTTTTTGTGACGAAGCTGCTGGTTATTCTGTTGTTGAGCCTCATTTCCTAAAGCTATGGCTTTCCATACTTTGTTGATCTTCATTTCGATGGTGTTATTGTGACATGCGGCTGACTTTCTTGTATGTTTCGATGTTGTCGAGGTGTTCGTAACCAGCTTCACAGTAACGATTCTTCTCTATTATACAAAATTCTCCCCCCTTGTCACTTGGTAAGTAAACGTATGGTTTTTTTAAGGGATTTTAATATAACCTGTTCGTCTTTCGTTAGGTTTGAGAGATATAGTTTTCTTCTTTCCTTCTCAACTATCTCCATGATTTTGTGACAAACCTTTGAGATTGTTGAATCTAATTCTGCATCAGGATTTGGTTGATAGAGTTTATCTTTGTTTATGTATACTGGGAGCTAGTTTTCGCTATTTTCATTTTCATGCGGTATTGTATTGTTCCATTTGATCTGGTACGCAATGCGACAATGCAAAGAACAGAGAAATAGATGAAGCAGCCATCCTCAATTTCAAAACAGCTCTTTAAAAACAGGACTTAATCAAAATTTCAACAAAATCTCTAACAATAACATTGGAAACATGACAAATGGTATTTCATTATTATTATTAAATTTATAATTTTTTATTCTTTTTAGATTTTATTATAAACAACATGAATGGATGCAGCATAAATGGANTTAAGTATGTTTAAACTATTATGTAATAGGTTAAATATATTTACAATCAATTTACCTTTTTGATAAAAATATATTTATATTGTTATTTATTGAAGTAATAATAATAATAATAATAATAATAATAATAATAATAATAATATCTTAAACCTTTGATTTCATTCAGGCTCAAAATATCAAAATTATTGTAATAGTTCTTTACATGATGATTGCGATTTCATAATGGAAAAATATTACAAGCATAGCCATAATCATACCATCTTTTTTTATTTGCTCTGCTTGTATGACCCCCGAGACTGTAACATACATGGAGTCTTATCATCAACATAGGGATCATTTAACTCAGTATAATTTAAAGAAAAAAGACCTTATTAATTTATTAAAAAATAATATTTCCAATACCTATAATCCCACCATAAATCATAATAATGCTACTACAAGTACTAATAATAATAATATACCTAATGTAAATAATAAAAGAAAAATTAATTTACCTAATCTAAAACCCTCTAAATTTGTTAAAAAAGATGTGTAAATTCAAAAATGGTGTACTAAAAATGAAATTTCAGATTTTTGATTACATCATAGTCTTATTTAATAGAGAATTAGATTTCAAGTATATTGACATAAAAAATACTTATAAAAAATTAAAATTTATGATGTAATCAACGGTTTAAAACATTTTAAAATTATTACATAATCGAAAATGAAAACAAAATTTAATTATTACGTAATCAATGCCTAAAACAAAATAAATTATTATGTAATCGGTAATTAAAACAAAATTTAAATTTAAAAAAGTAGGGGGGGTATCTGGATCTGGAGGACACATGGATCTGCACCCTACATAACTATCTACTTAAGTTCTTATATATATATATATATATATATATATATATATATATATATATATATATATATATATATATATATATATATATATATATATATATATATCAGAAATTCGTGAATATTTTAAATGTAACCGAATTCATATTTCGAGCGACTAATTTATTGGTTAACTTTGTTATTTAGCAAAAGGTAATTTATTCATTAAATGTGCGTGAAAAATACATGGTCATAATTTTAATAACATATATTCATTATTAATTTTGGTAGAAATTATCATTTGGAGTAAAAATCTTTGTTCGAGGCAAAAAGGAGTCATAATATAATCATTTTACCGACTAAGGTGCTTATTAGTTAGAAATCTATTACCATTGGGTGTAATATATCTTTGTGAAAATAGGTGTCTTATAGGTTAAGAATGGATGTGGCTTAGCCATATATTTAAACTCGAACCAATCTATGAAAATAGGTTGGATGTTTCAATCATATTTTATGATTTAGGTGTTGGTATTAAATCGTTTGCATACGACTTACTTTACGGTCGGGGAAGCGTAAGATTTCGAGCCGTTTTAAACTGCGAGAATCTGAACTTCATCCCCATCTGACGCGATGATTTGAGCGTATATGGTTCATTCGATAGTTGTAGAATGTGTTTTGTTATTTTGTATAATTATCTAGATTGATAATTATATATACGACAACTAGTATGTTTATATATATGTAATGATATATATTATTATTTGATATATAACATGTAATGTGTTATATCTTATATATATTATATATGTCATATATGTATATATGATATGGTTGTTAGTATAGTTCATTTTTATATGGCCCTTTGAAGGTTACTGACCCACCATTTTAAATTATTGTTTAATAAATGTATTGATTTCTCTTTAAATTACCTTTTGTTTGATACCTTATTATTATTATAATTATTATTATAATTATAATTATTATTATTATTATTATTATTATTATTATTATTATTATTATTATTATTATTATTATTATTATTATTATTATTATTATTATTATTATTATCATTATTGGCATAAATATTATTAATTTTATTATTCACATAAAGACATGACACGTGTAAATTAAAAAAAGACACAAAGATGTGAGTAACAAAGACATTATTTGTTACAATGTAAGTAATCGATGATTCATCATTTTAGAATAAAGCATAGAGTATATGTGCGTATATTTCCATATCCTATCGGTATTCTGATTGTATAGACGTTACATATAATCTATGCTTTGTAATTCATTTATTCAAAATGTTCGTGGATGGATAAGTAAATTTTAATTATTATGCCTTTAATTATTATGTTTTTTATGAATTATGAAACCAATTTATGAAATTGTGTTATGAATTATGAAACTAATTTATGAAATTTTATTATGAATTAACCAATATCAGAAATGGTTATGTTTTTTTATGAAATTACTATGTTTTATGTAATTGCTTTGAAAATAATAATTAAAATAATAATAATAATTATAATAAAAACAATAATAATAATAATATTACTTTGAAATAATAATGACATTTAAAATAATAATAGTAATAATAATAATAATAATGATAATAATAATAATAATAATAATAATAATAATTAAAATAATAATAATAAAAAAATAATAATAATTATTATAACAATATTAATAATAATAATAATAAAATCTTTGTTCAAATATCTTTGTTTAAATGTTTCTTGAAATGTCTTTGTTTTAAAAATGATGAGTTATATGTACTTGAATGACCTTGATGAGTCATCGGGTCAATGATCTGATCAAAAATGTTACTAAAAATAGGTGTCTTTGTTTTTGTTAATAAAAATAGATGATGAGTAATCGATGAGTAATATGACCTAGTTACTAAAAATAGAATGATAATGATGAGTCATTTATGACGTCATCGCGATGGGTCATCCGGGTTATGTGATGACTCCTGGAGCACACTTCTATCTACTAGCAACAAAGAGTTCTCCTCTTCCAGTGTTGAAGATGAAGGAGAAGAATTTGTTCTGACGATAACGCTCCACATCCGTTCTCTCAACATGAGCTTAATGACCTTGTTTGTGATCTCAGCTTGTCAAAATCGAATGCTTTTTTATATAAATGTTTTACTTTATTTCTTTGTTTTATAATTTGTTTGTAAATGATTTTAATTTAAATAGAGACACATATTAAATAAGGACAGTACAATTTAAACAAAGATATGTGTAAAGTTATATTACTAAAATGATAATTAAAAAATTCTACTAGAAATTTTTTCCCATAAATCAAAGAAAATTTATTTCAAAACGAATTAATGGAAATTATTAAAAAAATTTACTAATATTAAACATCGTATCTAATTGAAATATTATACGTGAGTTAGTTGCAAAGATAAGTTTTCACACCTCAACTAAGCGGAAATCCTTTTGATGTAAATTTTAATAGAGCGATCAAAAGAAAATGATTTCTAAACTATAATTTTTAATGGAAATGATATTTTACGAAAAATTATTTTTCCAATTCCTATCCAATTATAAACCAATCATGTATAAATATGAATGATAATTTTTTTTAATTTAATTAATATTGGTATTATATCTTATATTTTATAACTCTAAATGTAAAAATAAGTTTTAGGCAGAAAAAAATTGTAGAATTCCGGATTTAAAAAGTCAAAAGTTATTTGTAGAGACATGAAACTAATTTGAATAAAGATTTTATTGTAAACTACATAAAAAGTGATCATGGAAATATGCTAGTCACTACATGTATACTTTTATAATTTTACACTTTGGAATTTTCTTAAAATAACTAAAGTTCAAGGTTTACATCTTAATTAATTTAACCCCTTTAGTATTTTTAACAAGCATACATTGATTATTTATGAATTTTGATAAAGACTACAAGCGTCTATGAATCTTGTTAAACTTTACTTAAAATGATCATGTATTTCTAACAAATATATATTGATTACTTATGAATTTGTCAAAAGCTACTTCAAATGACAATGTATATAGAAACTAATATACTTAGACTGACTATGATTTTGCTAAAGACCACACCAAATGACAATAATATAATTAGACTATGATTTTATTAAATGTTACGTCAAATAACCATGTATTTTTATTAAATATACATAAAATACTTATGAATTTGTCAAAGATATCGTAGTTTTGATTGGTTAAACCTAGTTATAAAAATAATTCATATTATCCTTAAATTAGAATGGAGGATATATTGAGTGAGTGCAGTGGTTATGAAAGTTATGCAGAAACTACGACGATAAATAAAATTGGGAAAAGAAGTCGGCTAAAATATAATTCATTTCGTTTATCAAATTTCTTAAATTTGTTGAATTAATACATAAATCGATTTCCGAGTGGTAGCCAGTACACATGTTATTTTTATTTTCAGTGGAGCTGACAGTGGAGAACTTCAGATTAGATCTAAATGGGGATATGGAGCAAGTCGAAGTCTAACAGATGAGGACCGAAAAACTTCTGAACTGGTTCTAGGAACTGAAATAGAGATAGTTCCCGCCCGAATCGATGAAAAACAAGATGGTCGTCATTACACAGCTCCAATAGCAGGTGACTAGAGACCAAGTGGAAATCAGTGTCATATTGTATCGGATCCGACATTTGAAGGCCTCTGAGAATCAACAGAAAAATGACCATATAGTCGACATGTAGGTAGTGGCTAGTACTTAAAGATAATATAAATTTTTTATCCATTGTTTTTAGAGATATTTGAAAAAATAAAATGTTTACTAAATAAAAATGAATTTGTATATATGATGTAATTGCAGGGGCGTTCCAAGCGGGTGTGCAACGCGTGTGTTGCACGCAGGCGGCCGTTTGAAAGGGCGGCATATTTAAAATAAAAACCATTTGCAAAAAAAATTTCATTTTGTAAATTAAAAAAAATTACGACTATTTTGTCATTGAACACATCCATTGTGTGTGTGGTGTCATTGAACGCACTCCAGCTTAATTTTCATATATCTCTCATTATCTTGTCAAAGTCATTTAGTGTTTTAATTTTTGAATCAAATCAACATTTCAAGTTTTAAAATTTGTAAAAATCAATAAGAAATTTTTATGTAAAAAATATTAGAGATATACATTACAATTTTTTATATTAGAAAGCAGGATTATATTATAGAATTTGTTAAGTATAAATCAATGTTTTCTATATTTTTGTTGACCAATATTGTTGTGATGTACGTTAGATATTTATTATTTGTATGATTTGCACCATTAGATATGCCCGGAAGAAAAATTTAACGTTTATTTTTTATTCTAATTAAAATGTTATTTTTATGTTGGATTATAGAAATTTTTTTAAAGAAAGGATGGGGAGCGGCAGGAAATTATATTGCACGCAGGCGGCCTAACTGCTCGGCGCACCTCTGTGTAATTGGTTGCATTTTTTAAAATTGATGTCTTAAATTTCATTATTTTCTTAATTTAAATACTTAAATTGTTAAAGTCATAGGATTCCAATCTTTTTAAGATGGTGTGTCTGTTAATAGAGTCCTAAAAAATTTCCTTGATATTAAAATAATGACCCTTGGCGATAAGAGAAATTAAAAATAGAAATGAGAAAGATTTCCACAAAAATCATTAGAAAATGAATTAAGAATAAAAATTACAATAGAAATGATATGAAAAGTTAAAATATTTTATAAATATGACGAAATCCATCATTGACGATGTTAGCTTCAACAAAGTCATTTGATAAATCAAGTCATTATATAATATTTATTAGACCAGCGCTGTCTAACTTATCATAGTCCGCAGGCCATATTTTCTTCACTAAACATTTTGGGGCCAAGAAGATTGATAAATGAAAATCAGTTTATGTTAATTGGTTGCATTTTTTAAAATTGATGTCTTAAATTTCATTATTTTCTTAATTTAAATACTTAAATTGTTAAAGTCATAGGATTCCAATCTTTTTAAGATGGTGTGTCTGTTAATAGAGTCCTAAAAAATTTCCTTGATATTAAAATAATGACCCTTTTTCGCCACTTGCCTCTCTTAATGATTTTTCCGAATAAAATAATGATTACCCCTGCCACAATAAACTTTTACTAAATTATCAACTGATTTTTTGAAACTTCCTGGGTTGCATGTAATCCACATTTTACCCTTTTGTGTTGTTTCCGACACTACCCAGGATAGAATAGACTATTCTTCCATTCAACATCCGTTGAGCGATCAACATTGGTAACACTATAATCGTGAAACATTCGAGTGGGTTCACAAACTGCCGATGGAAGGCCTGTGTTCAACTTAGCTTTGGTCCCATTTTTCTGTGTTCCAATGACGCAAAACTTAAGAGATTTACCACACCATGTCTTATCCCTTATACTACCATGCGAGTCGATAATAACTTCAAGGAAATCTTTCACAGATAATGAATCCACATAATAATGAATTAACCGTCAGAAAGGTGAGTCACAAAACGATTTGAGCGCCTCGAGATTCGGGCTTCACAATTAACACGTTACATTAATTAACCTCAACTAGCTACTTAGCGTCTGTGATGTGCAGTAAATTGATCAAAATAGCAATTTCACAAATTCGTAAGAATTTAGAAAAATATTGGTGAAAGTTTTTGTGAAATTTTAGTTTAATACAAGAAATTTTAATTTTGAAAAAATAAACAAATGAAATTTATAATGTGGATTTTGATTAAAAATTTGTTTAAATATGCAGAAGGGAAAAGCAGAAAATCAAATTTTGGTCTAATACAGGGCTCTTCAACTGGCGGCCCGCGAGTACAATTTACCATGAATACATTTATGTTACTAAATTATTATTATTAATATTAAAATTATTTTACTATGTGAAAATTTAAATCTAATTTGAATTTAAAGTATGTACTATTTAGTTTGCGTAACTTCACTTAATCTGGCTGAATACAGTAGCAATCCGTTTAACGTCTGATAATGGTTGGTTCAACGTTGGCGCCACATATTATATTTGTGGTTGGTTGTTGTTTATCTATGGTTGGCGCACACTACCCGGCGCTATTTGGTTGATTCATGTAATCGTGCGAGTGCAGTCTTGTCTAGAATTTGTTTAGAGGTGACTGTGTTATAATATTATTAACTTAGTTTCATATTTATTTATTATTTAAAATAAATATTGAATATGAGGGGTACTAATAAAAAAATTAGACCTCGAAAATCGAGAATTTCAAGATCGCTGGGAGATAGATTATTTATTTATTCTGAACAAGAATGATAAAACACAGTGTTTGGAATGTGTGTGTAAAGAATATAACTTGAAGCGCCATTATCTTTCCATGAATGAAAAAAAGTATCATTCGTACACGCAATACTTGAAAATACCACTATTGAAAAAAATAAAAAAGCAGCTAGATCATCAAATGAATTATTTTAATCAAGAACCAAAATTTCAAGAAGCGGTATGTAGCTGCATCTTTTGAAGTTTGTATAGAAATAGTAAAGTCAAAGGAAGTAATTTTTGGATGGAGAATTAATTAAAAAATGCCTAAAGCATTTTTTGACAACGAAATTGTAAGAAAATTTCAAACAGTATCACTTTCTCACCAGACTGTAAGCCGACGTGTAAACGAGATTAGCATGCATGTCACTAATAAATTAGAAAACCTAATCAATAGTTGCTGCTATTTTTCGGTAGCATTGGATGAAAGCAGAGACATTTCCGATACAAGTCAAATGCTTATCTTTATAAGAACAGTAAATGAAAACTAGAATTATTCAGAAGAACTTTTAAAATTACAATCATTATATGGAACAACAAAAGGTGAAGATATTTACAAACAATTAAAATGTGCAGTTGAGCATTATGGCGGATTTGACAAGTGCACTGCTATTGTATTCGACGGTGCTAGACCTATGACAGGGGAAAAATATTGGGCTCGCGGGACTTTTGCAAAAGGAAGGAATAACATGTCGTATGTTACACTGTATTATCCACCAGGAGGCATTATGTGGTTTACCCCTACAACTAAAAGACGTAATGGACAAGGTTTGCAAAATTACTAATTTAATTTGCGGCCGAAATCGTCCTTTTACACACAGAAAATTTAAAACATTTTTGGATGAAATGGAAACTGAGTATGGAGATCTGCTTTTACATAGTAACGTTCGTTGGTAATGTGCTGGAAAGTGCTTGAGGAGATTCTTTACACTTCGAAAAGAAGTTCATCTATTTCTCACAGAAATTGCCGTCGATGAAAATTTGAAAGCAAATTTAGTTGATAAAAATTTTATTTATTCACTTGCTTTCCTAACGGACATTACAAATTATTTAAATATTTTGAATAAATCCTTGCAAGGACAAGATTAAAATGTATGTTGCCTTTATAAATATGTTACTGGATTTAGAAACAAATTAAAATTGTTAAGGTTTAATTTGGAGAAAAATAATTTATTTCATTTTGAATCTTGCGACACGATCTATAAAGAAATGAAAGAATAGAAGCGAATATTTCTACCAAAATTGGATATGCTAATGTCCGATTTCAATAAAAGATTTTCTCAATTTGATGATTTGATTTATTTTGTGATCCAATTAATATTGATATCAACTCCGTTGATCTTAAATATCAAATAGAATTATGCGACCTGCAGGCCGACCCATTATTTACATCATGTGGAAGTAACTGGAATAGAACTATTCAAATTTTTAGATAAGAAGAAATATCCAAAATTGAGAGATTTTGTACTTCAAATTGTATCAATTGTATCAAATTTTTGTATCAAAAAATTGTATCAATGTTCGGAAGTACATGCGAGTGTGCATACTCCGATATGAAATATATAAAGTCAAAATATAGAAACAGTTTGAAAGATTCCACTCTTGAAGATATAATTAGACTTGCTACAACAAATATTGATGTGGTCATAAAATATATTGACTGCTAAACAATTACGCCCACAATGTTCTCATTAATATATTACAAATATTTTAAAGTTTTCTTTTTAGTATAAATAAAATATTTTTTTAATTAACATAAACTGACTTTCATTTATCAATCTTCTTGGCCCCAAAATGTTTAGTGAAGAAAATATGGCCCTGCGGGCTATGATAAGTTAGACAGCGCTGGTCTAATAAATATTATATAATGACTTTTGATTTATCAAATGACTTTGTTGAAGCTAACATCGTCAATGATGGATTTCGTCATATTTATAAAATATTTTAACTTTTCTTATCATTTCTATTGTAATTTTTATTCTTAATTCATTTTCTAATGATTTTTGTGGAAATCTTTCTCATTTCTATTTTTAATTTTTCTTATCGCTATTATTTCAAATTTGTTTATTTTGTTATGTATCTATGTGATGTTTTGAGTTGGTTTCACACCATACTTCTTGCTTTTGTTTCATTTTACTTTAGTTTTTGTTTATCATTTTGGCGTTAGGTGAATTCTATTTGGTTGTGTTTAATCGATGTTTTTAGCGTGTTTTGAGTTTGACTTCACTTGATGTTGTGTCTACATGTCATTTCCGGCATATTCCGGTCACAAAAATTTTGTTTTCATTAGTAATTCACCACTTATTGCGAAACGGTACTAGGACGCGTACCACAGATTCAAACGGCGGGTTTAAACCATTTTACATTTTCCATCCACATTTTAGCTTATTTTCTTCTGTAATCTTTTAACAACTTCAAATATCTTAAATATTTTTTACATTTCTTATTATTTTCATTGGATTTACTAAAATAAAATAAATGAAATCTCTTGAATCTATTTCATTTTAGTTATTTCATTTCAGTCACAATTCACAATAACTTGATTTATAATTTACTTTTATTAATAAATGGTTAAGCAATTCAACAAACAGTAGAACTAAAACAAACTTTTTTTTCTAATTTCACCACTGATTATTTTTTCATTTAATTTATTAAAAGGAGAGCTTGAATACTTTAAATCAGTAATATATCAATGTTTTTTGATACTCACGAATTTTCGGCACTGCCTTTTTCAAGTGAATTTTCTTGTGAAATAGTCTTCAAGCTCTCTTTTTAATAAATTGAAACAAACTTTCATGAAATAAGTTTTCTAAATATTTATTCAACTCTAAATTTAACTAAATATATTTCCACGCAGAAATTACACTAATTATTTTCCAACGGAAAAAGTGATTAAGATCTTTTTTGTGGAAATAAAGTTTTAAAGAATATTTGATCATGCCATATAGTGAAGACGGCAGGAATTCAGGTGGAGGGAATCATAATTATTTCAACAGTTGGAGTGACATATACAAGTGTTTTAAATTCTGTTTCATCACAATGCATAATCAATTCACAATTCCAATGAAAATTTTGTTTACAATAAAATTATTTCAGTTATTTGATGCATGAAATGCCAAAATCACAAAAAAATGAAACATATGAAGCTGCAATATATCTAATTCATTAGTAAAAATATGACAAATATCCACTGGAGTTTTTTTATATAAATTTCTAATATTATCTTGGGTTTTTTCGGAATTCCATGGGTGGGTCTTCAGTAAACCTTTCATTTGACATATAGCTGAAGGCCAAAGGTTGCTTGAAATGTAAAATTGAAAGTAAGTGAAAAGTATCACAATTTAATGAAGGCTGAAATAAAATAGAACATAAGTATATATTTTATAAATAGAAATTAACAAAAATGTCTCATTTTACAAAGAGCTATTGTAAAATATGAGCATGTTATTAATGTGAATGTCAGTTTACTTTTGTTTGAACCCTTGAGGTTTATACACAACTGACACTTTAATTGTTCTGATCGCATTTATTTATTAATTCATTAGCTACTGAAATCCATTTTGAGGATTTTGAATATTTTACTTTTAATTAAAATATTGCTGTTGCTGTTTATTGTAGAAAAAAATCGTCAATAATTATATTCAAGTTACTCTAAATTCTAAATATTAAAACAACTAAAATAAAAGTATTATGATTTATAACAATAATAAAGTCCTTTTGAAATAACCTTTTGAAATATATGTAAAATCACACTAAAAATCAAGAGAATTTATAGAACCTTAAGCCTTCTTTGCAATTACAAACTGATATATTTTTAAAAAAACATTTGTTTTAGTTATCCTATTTATTACTTATGAAATTCAATGATACTGTTGGGTTATTGGGTTGGTGATAAAATTAAAATTCTTACTCTGACTCTAAGTGTGTCTTTGGCTGATCCACAAATAACACTTGACAACAGAAATCTTTATTGATAATTATAAATAACTTTCACTTTACACTGACAATCAATTCAACACTCTGCTTGGTCACTATACAAAGCTTATTAAAACACTCAGTGAGGAATAGCACCTGTGTATAACACCGTATTGGAAAATCACTAACTACTGATTGGTTTATCAACTGGGACTTTGAGCTGGTCGTTTTCTTTGATCTTCACAACTTTATTCAAATACTCAAGTAACTTCTTTTCGTTTAATTTTTCAACTAATTCTTTTCTTCAAATCTTCTCTAATAATAATATTCTTCACAATTATTTTCTTTACAATTATTTTTCATAAATCGATTTTCTTCAATAACATTTGATTCGACTCTGTCAAATTTTCTCTATTTTTGTCTCACTTTTGTCTCTCACTTTTCATCTGAATTTCGCGTCACTTTTTGTCTAGGTTTTGTCTAATTTTGTCTTAGTTTTTTGTGTCAATTTTATGTCCACCAGTTTCTTTTTTATATAGCTTTATTTGTGGCACTCAAGATAAACAAATGTTTTCCACTTTCTTTCTCCTGCCTTTCCCGACTGTTCCAATTTTATCTCTGACGGCTGTCAAGATATTTTTCCTTTTCTTGTTAAACCGCCTTCTCCCGGTAATTTCGATATCTTTGACAAGCTGTCAAGAGAAGAGTATTGTTGTTTCTTCTATTTTTCCGATTTCGAAATTCCTTTTCCTTTATTCTTTAACAAATGAAAAAATATAAAGTTGAAAAAAATCTTATCTAATTATCAAATTATTTTTACTTCCGATTAATCGGTTAATCGGTTATTTTCTTAAACAATAATAGACTATCTGGTTAATAAGAAACCGATTAATTTGGGATCTCTAGTTTTAAACAATCATTAAAATATTGTTTGAAAGAAACAATAATCCAAGAAATGGATGTATAATAATAAAGCGATGTAAGACATTTTATCAGTAGTCATTAAGTGACTCGTAAGTGAAAAATACAATGAGGAGTAGTTCTAGTAGAGGAGCTTACTTGCTCAATGATTTGTGCCTACTATGTACGTTACAAAAATGGTCGATACCATGACTACGCGGGTGATAAATGTAAAATAATCATGAACGCGTTTAGAGAATAAATTATGATAAATCTATCAGCAGGATTTTTGAAGGACATTGCGCATTTAGAGCGATGATGCAAATCGTTTAATATTATTCTTCTCTAAATTTTGCAATAAAGCTCTAAAATTATTAAGTTATGTAATTGAAATGAGTAAAGCAAAGACATATTTTAATAGATTTGATCCACAGAATTAATAATTTGATGAGAATTCGTTATTTTTGATAATGAAATTGATAACATCTTGTTTCAGCTGTTCATTATATCAAAATTCACCAATCTGATAATATTACGTAATTCCAGAAAAATAAGATCTTTTAAGATACAGTTGTCTATTTAACATAAAATGAATACCGTATATTTCGGCGTA
>CAUHTR010005585.1:0-26661 GCA_959609185.1 Schmidtea polychroa | reverse complement strand
ATTCTTATATACAAATTTTATAATTTCTAATCAGGATTTACTATTCACAAACTATATTTCCTGAAGTTCACATTAGTTGTAAAAATTCCTAAAAAACCAAATATAGAATTTTAATCGGGATTCATCCATTACTGATCAATATAATTATATCTAAGATCATATGGTTATTTATATAAATTATGACTAAGTCTTATACATTCATGAAGATTTTAAAGTGGGAATTCGAAATTTAACCTTTCGGATTTAGAACATTTATATTTACATTGAATTAACCTATCTAGATTGAGTTATACTTATACGTATGCCGAATATCTCTCTTATTTCTATTACTTTATCATAAATTCCTATTACAAAATCCAATTCGGCATATGTCTAAATATAACTGAGATTGCTATTGCTGATCAACCAACTACATGAGTGTGAGTGCAGAATTGTGTAAGATTAGGTATGAGTTCTACTCATATTAAGACCTTAGTGTAGAGTGATTTGTTCAGCATTTTAAATGTTGATTTTAATTGTGTATTAAGCAAAAGGTCGGGAAGAATATTGCTTCCATGGCCCCACTGTGACCACTTCCACAAACCTTAGTGTTATGTGGGGAGTCAACCATTTACGGTTGACCTTACATAAATACCAAGAGTCAGACGGAGGTTTTCCTCGACCTAACTCCATGGCAGGACCATGAAGTAGTTCGACCTCCGAAGGACCCGAACAAAAAAAAATCTATAATAATGATCAATATAATATCGATAGTGCATGTTGGCAAAAATTTTAAAATTAAAAGCAGGACCGATCAGAGACGTGCTCGGACGCCGCTGATCCGTCGAGGATTACTAAACACAAAAGATTAAAAAAAAATTATCTTTAATAAACAAAGGATAACATTAATATGATTACATTCCATAAAATTATAATAAGCTAAAACTTACTAATGATTCTTCGAACAAAATTTTAGAAAAATATTGGCATAAAGTTCTCATTTATGACCGAAACGTGTCGGTATATATACCTATTTTGTACACGTGTATGTATTGATGCATTAAAACAAACTCGAATTCTTTTTATTCCAGAATTTTCTATTTTACGATTTTGCTATTTTTAATGGCGATTTTTGTGCCATAATTTTTGTTTTTATTTTTAAAATTTTATTTTTTAATTATTTTTCGTTAATTTGCCGTCCATGATGGATTTGGAACGGTTCCAGAACATTCTATTTTACTTTTAATTTAATTTTTATTTTAACTGATGTTTTTATGAATTTCTTTTTGAGATTTTATATTTTAATACTAAATTATTTATTTTGCTTAACTTTTATTGTTCTAAATGACTTTTGTGATGGTCATCGCCATTTTATAGAATGTTCTGGGTTTTTCTGGAATGTTTTACTGTTTTTATCGTCTTTTAAGTTATTCGAGTTTGCTTTTGGGTAATTCTATGTTTGTTTGGTCATTTTTGAGTTAGATTTTTGCATCACTTCTTGCTTCTGTATAATTTTATTTAATTTCTTTGTTTATGTTTTTGTTGCTTTCTCCTTTAGTTAATATTGTTTATTTGGTGTAGGTTTTAATATTTAACTATACTTTTTGCTTTTTACTTGCTGTGTTCCTACACGTTTCAGTCATAATTAGTATTTTGGGTCTAGAAATCAGTTCTAGCCCAACATATGAAAAGAAATTTTAAGAAGGATTGTTGGTCATATTTACATACGAAAGACCATAATCGAATTAATTAGAGATATTATGTCTCGTATTTACATACGAAGGAGCTATGACAATGATTTAAGAAAATACTTTAAGAAAAGGAACAGGAAAAAATTATTTAAAGATTAAATGAAAAAAAATAAAGAAATAAATACATTTAAAAATGGAAACTAAAGAAATTCCACTAGAACTGATAAAATAAATTATAAACTTGTTTAATCTATGATGGGATTCGGCTGGTTCCAGTAGACCGGTTGTAAATATTATTTATTGCTTGAAATATTTATTTATTTAAGTGCAAAAATTAAAATTAAATTAATTAACATTATGTAAATTATAGATTATAGAATTAAATTGTTAAAATTAAGGAAAATTAAAATAAAATTAGCTAAAAATATTTAAATTATAAAATATACAAAATTAAATTGTTGAAATAAATAAAAATTAAATTAATTAATTAAATCAATTAAATTAAAAATAAATAATTACACACACTCATGCGTGCGTGCAAAAGTAATTCAAAATTTACTGCATTTTGATTTGATCTAGTTGCAGAAAATGCACAGTCAAAATCACTATAAATACTGATTACAAATTCAGTTGAACAACTTGTTTTCAGACAGTATAAACCAGGCATGCTCAACTTACTGCCAAAGGGCTGAAAACGGCCCTTTGGCAGCTAGAATGAATAGCCAGTAAACAGGCCCTTCGTTGACCAACAAGAATATTATCATTAACGTCTTGCTGTGATTAGTCAGGCCATCAAAATCACATCTGGTTTGTATTTGCTTGCTAACTGTCCTGCAGCCGTGTATCTGTAATAAGTATTTGATGTTGACCAAATACCACCCCTGATGTTTAACTACAGTCCGACAATTAGTGATTAATATGAGCCACAATGTCATGTAGGTTTTTGTAACTGTATGCAAGCAGCCAATCAATGTTTCTTGTCTAGTTATTTTTGTATGAAGTATTGGCTTTATTGTTAAAATCTTGTTCTATCTTGATTAAAAAATTAATTACATTGTACTGTTGTTATCAAGTATTCAGTATTAATTAATAAAATTTACAACCACTAAGAATGAACTCAATAAATAAGAGGAAAGTAGACAGTGAATGCCGTTTATTTAATGAATGGTGGACTCCAGAATATTTTTTGTTGAATCTAAGAATATGTTAGTTTGCTTAATCTGTCAACAAACTGTTGCTGTTAGAAAAGAATTTAATGTAAAGTGGCATTACCAGGCTCAGTATGCAGAAAAATTTGACGAGCTTAATGGCCAGCTGAGAAAGGATAAAATTCAGAACCTCACGGCAGCACTCTCAAGACAGCAAACATTATTTACAAAAGTGAATAAAGATGTGGAATGTGTAACTAAGGCGAGTTTTGAAATAAGCGAGATCATTGTTAAAAAACTGAAACCATTTTCTGATGGCGAATTTATTAAAGAATACCAGCATACCATGGTTTGAGGTACCTTCGGGATGCTCAGGCTGGTGGGTATGCTGGCTTTTAAACCATGCCGCTGATTTTGGGCCGTAATGTGGAGGCTTCTCCACGGTTCGTCGCTGTAAGTATTTTTTAGTGGAACATAGACTAGAACTAGAAATACAGGCAAATTCCTGCTCAAATTTTTTGGAGGATAATTTGAATACTGTAGGAAGTATAGAATTATATTTATTAACAGAAAAATAAGTCCAGAACCCGAAAATGAAAATATGATGAGTAGTTTTAGCAATAGATCTCATCTGCTCCTGGATTTTTAGCCATCTGCTCCATGGGTGCCCAGATGCTATAAGGACAATAGTCATGAAGGCGTTTAGGAAGTAGTCAATTCAACATCTATAAGTACCCCTAACACCTTTAAAAATAAAATGACACATCCCTAAGCGCCAACAATATAAATTATTAATGTACTTTTTTGAAATTTCTCTTTCTTAAATTTAATATTGTGGGCCTACGTCACCGATATTTCTCAGGCTTAAATGTGTTTCCAGTCCAGTACTGCCTGGTGGGTAACCCTTTTAATCTATGATGGGATTCGGCTGGTTCCAGTAAACCGGTAGTAAATATTATTTATTGCTTGAAATATTTATTTATTTAAGTGCAAAATTTACCCAAAATAAGGATATTTGTAATAATTACACCATATAAAATTTAGTAATTTTTATTTCATAAGAAAATTTCAATCCGCTGTGATGGATTCGGTTGGTTTGCTTGAACCTGTTTGTCAAAATTTTGAATCCCACCATTAGTGTTCGTTTTACTTTTTTTCTTTATATTTTTTAACCCTTCTTTCGTTTTCTTTTTTGATTAAAAAATAATAAACTAACATTTTCGAAAATTAATTGGGATAAAATAATATAAAATTTTTTATTGTAAATAAAACATAACTGTATTTCATTGGTTTCTGATTCGCTGATAATTCTTGTAGTTTGAGTGCGTTATGAATGTGTGTTATGAATGTGTGTTATGAATGTGTGTTATGAATGTGTGTTAATATTTTATTTATTTTCCATTTTTTATTAATTTTAAATAATATTGGATGCCAGAAGCAAAACTTGTTTTCAATTACAAATAAGTTTGTGTGTTTTCTATAATATAATTTTATCAATATTTTGCTGTATTAGACATCATTATGTTATCTATTATCGTTAACGTAGCTCACTTCATGAATATCACATTCAACATATTTGAAATCCACTCTTTCTCACAAGGATCCATTATATAAAATATAGATAAGCAAAGCTTAGAAACTAAAAATCCTATATACACTAAGATGACTTTATAAATAAAATGCTTCTTGGCAGTGGCATAGGGAGGGTATCCAGCGGTCTGAAGCAAAATGAAAATTTTGCACCACCCACCAATATAACTGAAAACACGAGAGAAGTCAATACTAAAATATAATTCATATTATCAATCATAAAACGAAAAAATATTAAATTAATTAAATTTCAAATGCTACAACCATAATAACAATAGTTACCAACGGCACGTTGAAAAACGTCGACGTACAAAATTAAAATTAATCTTTTCTCATCGATCCCCTTAGATATGAGAGAATAAGTTATAGCTTGCTAAAGGAACGCTCACGGCTTACTATTAATACTGCAATTGTTAAAAAATTCCAGAGCAATGCGTAAATTTATAAAAATATCATTACTACAAGATACAGTGAAATAAATATGACCCCAAATTGTCGATGGTGAAGCATCACCTCTCGTAGTAAGTAGTATTTTACACTCTCAAATTTCATTGAATTGGTCTTTGTCATCACATTAATGTCATAAACATTTGCTAGATCAGAGCAATTGTTTCTGGGGCACACTGAATCCTATTGTTCTGACATACCCTAATGCGGCGCCTGTGGCATAGATTGGGACAGACATTGCATCATCAAATAACTAAAACTATCAACATTATCAAAAATGAAGTTCCTTACACCTAGGTAATTGCATTTGGCATTATTAAAGAGCATTTACAATTATAGGAAGACGCTTTTAAAAATTACAATATACGCTAACGGTTATGCTACAAGACTTAACATCCTTATCAAGGCTGTCTAACGAATGAGAACCTGTAAAATACATGAAAAAGGATAGACAATGGTTCCTCAGACAAGAAAGCACAAATAAATAAAAAACTAGACAAAATCGGATGCTTAACAAATTGTTTATCTTGACGAAAGGAAAACGAAATTGAATTCAGCGACAAGCAGCACGCAGAGGTCACGCATGCGATTCCCTTAGGCACCAAATAGGCACACTTGCACTCGCACAGAAATTTTGAAATGAATGGATTCATCAAGACCCGCTAGTCACATAAACAATTCAGTGAATGCAGTGATTACAATTTATTTAGTAATAGATATTATCATTGCATCAATTCTTGGTGTCCATGCTCCCATCAGCCATCAAGATTTATCCCAAATGTATAATACCTTCAGCACTTGACAGCATTTGTCACCACTTCACCATTATCCCCCTGAAAAATTATTATCCTTCCCATTATTGCAAATTTAATTCCCATCTTGAATCGGTTTATGCTGGGCTAAACATATGATTAATCGCATTATGGCCATGAAAATTAAATAGTTCTACTTAATTATTTTGGTGCTTGATTTAGGAATTAATTGATATTCAATCACAAATTTGATTTATTAATTAAATTTTAATTAGAGTAATAAATCAATAATTATTTCCCATAATTCATTGATTTATTATCCCAGAAAATGTGATTTATTGATTTATCAATCAGAAATTAATTAAATAATTATTATTTGTCATTGATGCTGTGAATTCATTCTTATTTTCACAGTCTCCCCGTAAAGTACATGAATAAATGCGATGAAATCAGCACCACAATTTGAGTTGCACTGAAACAACAACTCCCAGAATGCACCCAAGAATTAGTGAAACACACCCAATCGCTAGTGCATTTCTATTGATCGAATTTTAGTAGACATGCCGACAGGCATCAATTGAAGAGATTCTACAAAAAAAGCAGCACACACACACACACACACAAATTGATGACTTGAGGCAAATTTCACATCTATATACTGGCATTAATTTTATAACATTCGTAATTTATTTTTTTTTCGATCGATATTATTTTCTCTTTATATCTTTGTGCTGGAAAAGACAAATCAAAATGAGCCAATACGATCAGAATGAAGATATTGAGTTCATAAGACATGTCTACAGAGCCAGTTCTCCCACAGTTGCTAGACAAGAGGTAAGTTCTTTATTGAAATTCAATGGATCTTTATTACGTTTCTAGAGCAGAATCAAAGAACTTGAGGAATTACTGGATTTGGAAAGAGAAGTCAGACTCAGGGTATGATTGATGAAGGTTTTTTGTTTAAATCAAATTATTCATTAACAGTTAGACAAAACCAATTCTGATTTGTGTGGTCAAAATGATCAATTGAATGAACAAATTGAGGAATTGTCACTTTCCTCCAGTCAGTATGTGAGTATTGTTATGTCATGAAGAATTGAAGCTACAATTTTCATAGAATGAAACTATTCGACGACGGGAGGCAGATCTTCAACGATTGCGCAAAGAATACGAAAAGATCACCCTACAAATGGAAATGACCGAACAAGACAATAGAAAGAGAAACCATAATTCAATGCTGGAATTATCAACTGAAATAGATACTTTGCAAAAGCAAAAGCAAAAGTAAAGACGGGAAATTAAAGCAACAAATAAAATTCGAATTTAGATTTGAAAAAGAAAAGATGATGCTGATGCAGGAATTGGAGTCGACGCTTACACAGATAGATTTGATTTCAAAGGGAAAGGTAAGAATTTGTTGATGGAGAATTTTGTGATTTCCCAAAAAAAGATAAATGCAGAAGCGAAACTCGAGAACGCGGAAAGTCAAAACGCTAGGTTCAAGTTGATGCTAGATGACCAAGAGAAACAACTGAGAGATCTTTCTGGGATTAAGACTAAAGTATGCGAAGACAACACGAATTTGAAAATGCAAATCAACGAAGTCAACCATCAGAATAATTCTCTAAGAAAATCAAAATCGAATCTTGAATCGTTATTGGAAGAAATAAAAAAACAACTTGAAGAAGAAACGAAAGTGAATTTTTCCAACTGTTGTCTTTCTTCAATAACTTTTGATATTTCAAGACACGGGAGTTTCTCCAAAATCAACTCCATCAAATCCAGAGCGACAACGAACAGCTGAAGCTCCAATTTGAAGACGAGTCCGACAACTATCATAGGCTTCAAAATCAAGTTTCTAAACTCAACTCGGATCTCATGTTCCTCAAAACCAAATACGACAAAGAACTGTCACAGAAATCAGATGAATTCGAGGAATTGAAGTATGGAAAAATGAATTGAAAATTTCTGGTAATTTATTCGAAATAGACGAAGGAATACGGCGAAAGTAAATGAATTGCAAGATGAACTTTCGAGGGAACAGTTGAAGTCGGCATCGGTGGAGAAATCCAAACAGCAATTATCTACAGAAATTCGTGAGCTCTACACAGATATAGATAGAGTATATTTACATTTAAACAAAATTTTAATTCCCATTTATCCGTTTAGATTTCCATAGAAAACGAACAGTTAATCCATGAGATCAAAACCTCCGAGAACCTCATTAAGGAAATCACTAATCGACTTCATGATCTCGACTTAGAGTTGACTCAAATGAAAGCCGTTTTGAACAAGTCTAATGCCGAGAATTCAAAGTTGAAGTTAAATTTAGAGGAAAGTGATCAAAGAATTTCATTCTTAAATAAAGAGATAGGAACATTAACAAGTATTTAATAAAAAGATTTAATGATAGTATCTGATCATACAACCTTTTACAACATAGATGATCTCAAAGAGGAAAAGGAGAACAATAGATTTTTACAAAAGGAGTTATCAGACCTTCAAATGATTAGAAATCAAATGGAAGCAGATCGCGGAAATTTGTTAGCAGCACTCGAAGAAACCAAGGAAAGATTAATAGATTCAGAACATAAAAATCAGTTAGCTCACAACTCTCTTTTGCAGTTGAAAGCTGACATGGAGCAACGATTGCAGGAAAAAGACGAAGAGCTACTAACCATAAAGAGAAACACCCAGAAAACCATTGAAGAATTAACGAACTCAATTGCAAATGTCGAAACAAAACTAAAAACAGAAATGGCAAAGTTACGAAAGAAATATGAAACCGATTTAAAAGACATTCAAAATGAATTATTTGAATCACAGAAGGAAAACTCACAACTAATTGAGGACCTAAAAAATAACTCAGTAAAGCTCATAGAATTGGAACAGAATCTTGAGGAAGAAAGACAAGAGTATAACGTCATGCAGGAGAAACTTTTTGTAAGTTTTAATTTTTAATTTTAAAATGTGAATAACAAGCATTGACAGTCATCCGAAAAACGCAGAAATCAAATGCAAGGGGATCTTGAAGACTCCAATCGACTTTTGGAGGCGTCGGATAAAACCAGAAAGAAAATACAATTTGAAATCGAAGAAATTTCTATGAAACTTGCTGATTCTTTCTCTCACATCAACTGTTTGAATAATGAAAAAAGGAAACTTGAAAGTGAAATTGTAGTTTTACACAACGATGTTGATGATGCAATGGTCAGCAAATTAGTAGGAACTGTTCATTGGAAACCTTTATAAAGATTTCGTTTTTAGGAAAGTGAGGACAGAATTATTAAACTAACAAGTGAGATCAATCGATTGAATGACGAGTTGAAACAAGAACATGAAAACCATAAGAAATCTGAAACGACAAGAAAAAGTCTTTCGAGTGAACTTCGAGAAATAAAGTCCCGGCTTGAAAATCGAGAATCAACTGCAGCACAAGAAATCATGAAGAATACCCAACTATTCCAAGATCGAATTAAAGACATCGAGATAGAATTAGAAAGCGAACGTCTCAGAAATAAAGAAGCCCAGAATTCAATTAGAAAACAAGAACGATCCATGAGAGAAATTCAACAACAAGCTGACGAGGATAGACGAGTTGTTAATGACCTACAGCAGTTATTAGATGGAGCCAATGCCAAGATTAAATCCTATAAACGTCAACTTGATGAACTAGTAATTCTTAATTATTATTATTATTATTATTATTATTATTATTATTATTATTATTATTATTATTATTATTATTATTATTATTATTATTATTATTATTATTATTATTATTATTATTATTATTATTATTATTATTATTATTATTATTATTATTTTTTTTTTTTTTTAATATTAAATATATTTTTTTAAGGAAGCAGCAAATGTAGACAACATAAATAAGTATAAAAGAGCTCAAAAGTTGATTGATGAAGCTGAGCATAGGGCCTCTATAGCCGAAAGAAGGGTCGGAGGGACCAAGTTGAGTTACATGAACCAACCTAGTAGTTCCATTAGTCTATCTAGCTACTCCATGCAATCTGGCTCGCGATAAAAGCAACCCTGACCAACGATAGAGATAGATTAGATAATTTTCGATGCCAATTTCGACAGATGTAGACGTTTATGTAATAAAAATGTTACAATTTATTATTATTATTATTAATATTATAGCGATTAAACAATTATTAAATCATGATTTTGATGTTGATGTTGTTGTTGTTTTGTATTTGCTTTTTAGTAAACAATTAATCTTGTAGTTTTTGTCTGTTTCGTTTTATCGCGGCCTTGAGGCGAACAATGTTCGTTTGCATTACCTTTACGTCGCGTGCCAACGTTGACATATCTAAAATGACAATTAATGAGAAGAAAATGACCAAAATCCCAATCGCGACGACCCCGATTTGCTTAGCAGATGTAGCCTCGATTGCATCTGGAACATAATGTTGGGATTTCCCTACATTTAGAGCTGGGATAATTGCTAAAAAGTAATAATTAAACAATTAAAATGTTATAGCTTATTGAAGAAGTTCGTTAAACGTAAAAAAATATAAATAAATTAAATTGAAAACAAGCAAAGTGTCAACCTGTCAAGCAAAAATAGATTAAGAATTAAATTGGTCCCGGCTTCTTATTACGGGATAGTTTGATGGGAATTTTGATGAGGCTAAAGTTTCATATAAAAGGAGTTCTCGACTCAGGCGAATTGCCAGCCTGGTTGAAAATAAAAGAACTGTAGTGAAGAAATGAAGAAATTGAAATCAAAATCCTATCCGAAAACCTATTAATTCACTGGGGAAATTACAATTTGTTCAATTAAAATTTTATGGAAATAATTGTGATCTCAAATGACAGCAGTCAGGGGCGGATTAACGTAAAAGCAAAATAGTCAATTGCTTAGAAGTCATCACTATCGAGACCCGGAAAAATCCCATTATTTCCAACGTAAATATGTCGATTACTTGAACCTTATAAGTGCGGAATTAAAATTTCATAAAAAGTCAGGAAATGTATCAATTATCCTGTCCAGAACAAAGTTAGAGATATAATTGTGATTCATGTACGTCTTTGCATCTGAATTCATTTATATTTGTAATAAATACATAGAAATAGATTATTTTCTTATCTTTATAATATCTTGGTAACTGATGTTCATAAATTATCTTATAAATAAAACATACCTATTCATTGTTATCTAACAATCTGCAGCAGTCCCCGCTCGCAGTCTACTTGCAAAGTATATCCGAAACTGAAATTTGTCTGTGAGTTTACCATAGAATCAGGAATCTGATTTCGCACGTTTTTCAATTCTATCGAAATTGGAGCGCAAGAAACGGCTGATAAATGTGAATTAATAATTAATTGTAATTTTATTCATTTCAGTTAATCTAAGAATTTAAACCTTTTATTTCGTCAATAATTTTAAGAAGACAGAAAAAAACAAGCTATGTGCAACACTTTTCCCAGAATTCATATTTTAGCATCATTTTTGATTAACCTTTTCGTGAGCCACAGAAAGACGGTTTCCAAACACCAAAAGTTATAAGTAAATAATAATAATATACGCATATATAAAATACCATTAATATGTAACATTTTAATATTGTTTATAAATTTATAAATTGTATATGAATAAATCATCAATTAGAAATTCATTTTATGCAATCAGCATTCATTTATAAAAAATCTGATAAAATAAATGGAACAAATATTTCTGCTTACGGAAATTTTAACTCTACACCGCTATTATGTAATAATTTCTTTTAGTTGTGATGATTATTCTTACTGTTGGGTATTTGGTGCAAGTCGGTATCACTGTCTGACTCCTTTGTGTTCTTTATGAAATTAAGTTAAACAGCCCAACACAATAATCTTTATTCGAGACTAATACAATTACACTTTTATCAATTACACTCTTTAAATGAAACAACCACAACTTTTAAACAACTCTTTCAATATAAATCTGAACCTTGAGTAGGGATTAATCTTCCAACGGGATATGTCCCTTTCTGGTACGCTCGATTCGAAAATATTCAGTTGACACTAAGTTCAAAGTTTTCTTTGTTTACTCTCGCTAAATTGTTCGTTTAATTTTATTCGACCTACTGGTAATTCTGTTTACTTGCCAGTCGCTTTTATACCCATCTCGTAATTTGATTTTACTGTGTCAAATTATTTCGGATCCAATTCCCCCGGGCTTCCTCTTGACGCTCTAATTACTCCTTTGACGGCTTTCCCCAATTTAATTATTCATCGCCTAATTTAATTACTTCTACAAGTTTGATTGACCGTTCAGGTTCTCTCATATCGCCTGAGTTTTCCATTGTCTCGGGTTTCTCATTACCTTGGGTTCTCAATTAGCTAATTAATTTTTAATTAATTTTAGTTTTTTGTAAATAATTCCTTTTATGAACCCCAAATTGAATTTATTTTATTATATTTGAACTCATCTCATTATTCGGCATCCGCCCATACCAATTTCCCCTGGAAAATACTAATTTTTAACATTTTTTGATTTTTTAATTAATATTTTTGTACTTTAAATTATTATTGTGAATTTGATGTTTTTATTGATTTTCACCTCATTTTTGTACCTTTCTTGTTGAATCCAACATTACACTAGAAAGCAAATACAAAATTGGCTTCATAATGTTGCAATAACAAAATCATACAATATATGTAAGTGCTAATGTATTTTTATTAAAAATAGCAAATTGATCTTCAATATAGTTGAATTAGTGCAGATCAAGGTTTCTGGGGGCCTTTGTGTACAGTTTTCCTGTTTGATCCCTTGAACATTTTTTTCTTCCAATTTCACCACTGATTAATTTTCCATTGAATTTATTAAAAAGAGAATTTGAAGACTACTGATTTATAGTCTTCAAATTCTCTTTTAATATGGCTGCTTCTGGAGTTGTATTCTCCGTGTATAGTTTTTAATAATGAAATTAGTATAAATTCAGTTTACTTTGACAAAGGTCTATTTGTGAAACATTCCAATATGTATTGTATAAAGCAGGATTTTTAGTGAGATGTCTAGTTCCAGTGCAGAAAGCATAATTATTAGGTACAGGTCCTGCTTGAATTACCGTAGCGCCTGGAAGCTCCGAAAGTCTATAGTATCCAGGTTTACATGATACATAAGGATAGCTGCCTACGAAATTAGAATTCGGAATTAGTTGCATTGAGTCTGGCTGCATCTGAAGCATCAATTCACATGTTTTAGCTAAACAAAATGTATTATTTTAGTCCATTTTAAAGAAATGCCTACCATCATGTTCGCAAACAAATGTATTGAGATTTTCACAGTTATCGCCCAATATATTGTATTGTATTTGGGGTTTTCCGTCAACATAAATATAATAATATTGAAATAGGGCACATGCGTTTGTTAAATTAAACGTCGGAACGACTTGTTTCAGTAGATTCATATCAATTACAGATCCGTCACTCCATTGCCATAGCCCTAATCAGGAATAATTCAAAAATTATCAACAATTCTATTCTCACCTGAAGGATTAAGGTTAGCATCCATCCAAAGCGGTGCATTATTTCCAATTAAAGTCATTTGGTTTGTGATGGCAGTAGCGTCGTTAATATTTGAAATTCTAACTAATCTCGGAACAAATTGAGTGAAGGAAACCAGCGAATTTTTGCATGCAGCCGCTGCTGTAACTTGATTTGAAAAATTAAAACTATTCGAATAGCATTTTCCATTAATTTTGGAATATTCCCATCCATCATAACAAGGGCTATCTTGACAGAGATGTCCATTTAAACACTAAGCATCAATTATTTAAATAACAAAAAAATTATTTTTTACCAAAATTACAAATGAAACGAAATATGTCACCATTAAAGACTAAAGATATTTTGTAGAATTATTTTGTAATTTTGAAATCAAATGAAGATAAATGTGGTTTTACTAAACTAGGAAATATAATGCATGGCTGGGTATGTCACTGTCGAGCAGCAACAAGTCTTTTGACATGCTATTGTTATTTCCCTCTGCAATGATATTTATCTGAATGCTTTCTGTTTATTTCATAGCTGAATTACTTTGGTTACCAAACAATAACCCAGCAAATTCTTGTACAAACAATGAAATAATTTCATTTATAATTTTAAAATGTAAATTAATCACTTAAATAAAATTTTCCAAAATCATCAGTTATTACTAAAATTCTAATTTATCAATAGTATAAAATTTATTATATATATATATATATATATATATATATATATATATATATATATATATATATATATATATATATATATATATATATATATATATAATATATATATATATATTATATATATATATTATATATATATAACATTATTTAATTGTTATAATTTTATAAATATTTATAAATTTTTATGAAATATACTGAAAATCAATTGACAAATGTTTGTTTAAAATTTCCAAATGACTGTTCTATGACAAAATAAATTTTATTATTTAAAAATGAGTATTCCTAGAGCTATTACGGGAATCAGGTTAATTGTAAATAATTTTTTCAATAATTTTTGCTAACTTATTTAATTAGTAAAGCAGATTCTGTTTTGTCACATTTATCGCAACCACCAGTAACATTAACTGTTCCTAATGATACTCCAGTTGCAAGTCCAAATGCATTAAGTTTTATTGAAAAAATTAGTAAATAAATATAATTTTATTTCTGAAATAATTTGATGAAATATTTTCAAAAAAAAGCATCCACAGATTTGAAGTATACGTTTTTCATTGATGATTTAATGGACATTCACCGATGAAGATAAAGAAATCGGATTTTATCGAGTGCTGAATGAATTACGTTTAAAATATTAACCATTGTTTAATAGGCAAATGTCAAGGAAGGATGTTACAAAGGTGATGAATGCATAATCGTCGAGGCTCGTAGTGAAGGTATAGTAGAGGGGTGCCTTGCTTCACAGACGTTTTAGCGTATTTGAATGCGTCATTGCAGACAATTTATCAGCGACTGCATGAAGTTGTTCGGGTAGATTTTTTTCGGGTTTCCTGAAATGCGCAAATAGTAATAATAAATTACCTTTCCAGTTACCACAAGGGGGAGCCATAGACCGATTGACAATTACCGAGTTTGATGATAGCGTTGACGGCTACCGAATACGAAAGGAAATCAAACAGGAAATGAAAAACGCGAGATTACAGAGCGAACATTTACCCGATCCCTGATGGACGGCTACATTTCCGAGGCGGCTAACATCGTCCTCCAACGGATTATCACGTCGAAAGGTCTACCGGACTATTTCGATGTCGTTAGCTTTGATGCGGACACAAATTTATGCCAGGCGAGTTATGTGAGTTTCGATATTACTATTCGATGAGATTCTCGCTGGAAACATCGCTTGAATTCCAGCTCCAATGTTACCAGCGGGAATCTCGTCTTTAATTTGATTGGCCAGAGAATTCCGCCCGAGTAATTATTGATTTATCGCTTGCTCAGAGAGATCTCGCAGCTTTGAAAATTCAAATCGGATCACCGCCTCAAACCCAGTTGCGTTGCTATGGCATTGAGCGCAGATTGCAATGCCTGACGGACGTGCCGGTGACGTGGCAAACGTATTTCCAGTCGGATGGGCATTTGATTAGTCGAGTGCAAATTGGCAGCCCTTTGCAAATGAAAGTCCGCTCGGTGCCGAAATTAATCGAACACGGTGAGTCAGTTTGTCCTCTCGCCCCGCCCCCGCCCCGCCCCTCCCCCCGTCTTATCGATTTGTTTCATTATCGATTCAGATGAATTCCTACCGGTCCCTGCATTCCCTCGTGCTCATCTCAACTGGCGAGACGATTTGCAACTGACGAGGATATTCCAGGACCGCAAGGAGGAGCTCGCAGCTGCCAATCGTCTCTATATGCGATCGCATCCGGAACTGCAGCATTTGATTGCCGATTTCCTGCAGGCTTTGCTCGCTCACAAACCGGAAATACGATTCGATTTGCTGGGGAGTTTTTCGCAACGTTTTCCAACAGATTTATCTACGGAACAAATTCGCAGTTGCATTCGCACGTCCTGGAATGCTTCTATCGGATAATGCTCCAATGTGACTCTCCCAATAAATTATATTTCTTAGCTTGTTTTTATTTATTTAATTTCTTTATTTCACCAAAACGCAATTGAAAGGCCCTAATATGACTTTTAATAATAAATTAATAAACTAACCTATAATAGGGGTGACCATTTTTTCTGGAGTACAATCCGGGACATTTGTCAGGGAGGGGGATAATTTTATAGAAATAGTTTTAAAAGTATTTAATAATGAAGCAAATACTTTAATAATCAGAAATAAGTAATTAAATTGGTTTATGAGTATTTTGTGACAGAATGAATTTTACTAAGGACTTCACAGTTTTCTATTTGCTGCTTGAAATCCTCCCAAGTATTACATTCGAAATTTCCCTTTGTTATAACTATTGCCTTCAAAGTATCAATATTCAATTGCGATTTATCTGCTGTCAACATATTAATAATAATTGAAAAAATGGATCAACCACCAAGTTTTCCCCCTAAGCAAATTAAAAATATATAAATTCAATAATATTATTGTATTATATCTGACCATATTAGGATTTTTCTAGAAAAAAATATAAATACAGAAAGTATTCTCTATCCTTAAATGAACACCCGGGATCAAACAGAACAACATGCAATACGCTTAAACGGAATGGATTTGATACAATTCTTTATGGGCAATAATTTGATTAGAAGGAAAATGGAATGTAATTAACGCAGAACACCAATAGCTTTAGTTCAATACAAAAAAACAATCGATACATTTTTTGGCGATGTTGGAATGTTCGTTGTTAAAAATACAAATTATACACTTCAATAAGAAAGCAATCTTTTTTTGAAGATTTTAACATTTTATTAAACAATATATTAAGAATTGTTGTCAATTATTCTGTCAGGCAGCCGCAGCTAGGGAATACAATCGCGAGTATCGAGTACCCGGGTATTTCGAGTAATAAGTAAATTTTCGAGTAACTCGATACTCGGGTACCTTAAAAAAATACCCGATAAACATTATTCACACATTTTATAATTAAAGTTAAAAAAATAAAAAAAATTATCAGCGCAATCTGGATTTAAATAGGAAAAAAACTGTCTTTTGAGTTAAAATTCACAATTGCATATAAGCTGCAATAATTTTTTCTGTGATGTAGTTTGTAGTTTCTACATTTAACAGCTAATTGACACCAAAGAAAGTGACATTTGACATAATTTATTATTACACAAAGATTTTTCATCGTACTAATATTGCTTTTTCATCGAGATTTTTAATTTTTATTGATTTTCCAGATTTTAATCGTTATTTTCTTAATAAATTGTTAATTCTACTAACTATTACTTATACTATATCTATATCTATATCTACAATACATTTTCTATTTCTACACGTTAGTTTTTTTTTTAATATTATGATGAACTATAAATTATTTATGTTTTTTATACATATACCCATTTTATACATAGAATGCCAAAGGGATCACAGACTTGGGATTATTTCACAAAAATGTCTGACCAAACTACAGCTAAATGTAATAAATGTGGAAGTTTAATACAAACAAAGGGAGGAAATACCAAAGCAATGATTAATCATTTACGCAGTAGGCATGAAATATCAATTAATAAATGCCTAGAACCAGATGCCCCAATTTCGATCGAATCTGGTGATTTCGTGTCAGCTTTATGTAAATATTTTAAAATTTATAAAACGAGCATCTAGAAATGAATTATTGGCAAAATGTGCCGCGAAAGATGGATTTTCTTTTAGAGCGATAACACATTCTGAAGCTATCCGAAGTTTCATCTTATCCAAAAATTATGATATGCCAAAAATCTGAAGTCACTATTAAAAATTGTATCATGAAGTTCTGCGAGGAAAAACAAGTAGAATTAAAACAAAAATTAATAAAAAAGGAAGTAATGTTAAACTTAGCATTACTGTCGACGAATGGACAAATAATGCTTGCATCCGTTTCATTAATGTTACGCTGCATTCTCCAACAGAGAACATAACCTTGGATTGACCAAAATTGATGGGTCATGCAACGCAACAGAAACAATTCGTTTGGTAGAATAAACATTAAATAAATATGGTTTGAATTTAAAAACTGATATTGTTGCATCAACACATGACGGTGCGTCTGTGATGGTGAAATATGGTGATGAAATAGACGCAATTAGCCAGCTATGTTACAACCACGCTATTCATTTGGCAGTGGTAAGTATATTTTATTCAGTAAAATCTTCTCAGTCAAATAACCAAATAGAAGAATTTTCTGAATATGACGATGAAGAAGACAACGAATCTTTGAATGGCACCGATTATTTGTCTAGTGGTGCAAATATGAATTTTGTTGTGGATTATCAAGAAGAAATATTTGAATTATCAGTAATTATAAGCAATATAGTCAATGAAACAAGAAGAATTTGTAAATTTTTTAAAAAGTCATCAGTAAGAAACAGTATTTTGCAAAAACATGTTGTTGAACAGCATGGAAAAAAATTGAAACTATTGTTAGACTGTCGAACACGCTGGAACTCCTTAATAGTTATGATAAATCGCTTCATATTATTATCGGGTTCTATATATAAGGCATTGGATGAACTAGGTGCAATGGTTCCATCTGATGACCATATTTCGTCTCTTAAGGAAATAGCTCAAATATTAGAACCTTTGGGAGAGGCAGTGAGAGAATTAAGTAAAAGAGAAGCCAATTTGTTAATTGCTGAAGGAACTTTGATGTTCGTGTTCAACAAGCTAAAGAAAATTGGTACACCTTTGGCTATCAGAATGTTAGACGAACTTCTAATTAAAATTAAACACCGTAGAAATACTAGCATAGTCTCTTTATTAATGTTTCTACATAATGGAAAACATCCCCAGTCAAACGAGTTTTTTTCATATTCCACCAAGCACAATATCAAAATAACTGCAAAACAAATATATGAAAAATTATTTGTTGAACCGGAACCGGATCCTGAATCACCTGAAGTAATCCTACAAGCTCGAAGTGAAATTTGTGAAGTAGACGAAGACGACCAAGACTCTTTGAGCAAGACATTGATGACATTTCTAGCTTCACCAATTTTAGAATCAACGCAACAACTTGAGAAAGAATTGAAGATAATGGAGGGAAATGGTAAGAGAACACCAAATTTAGAACAACTTTATAAAGCACTTATTACCATAAAACCAACATCCGTTGATTGTGAAAGAACTTTTTCCATTGCCGGAAATTTTTGCACAAAAATTCGTTCCAAATTAATGCCGGAAACCTTAAGTAATTTAGTATTTTTAAAATACTATTTCAATGAAACTAAATAAAAAATAACATTATCATTGTCTAATAAAATAACATTATCATTTAATGTATATTATATAAAAATATGAATTAAATAAAAATATGAATTAATAGAGACTTATATTTATTATAAACATATATTTTTTAAATATCCAAGTAACCCGGGTAACCCGGGTAGGTAAAAATTGAAACTCGAAAAACCCGGGTAGTATAATTCTCGAGTAATTGTATTCTCCAGCCGCAGCATAGTATTGAAAGTGCATGCACGGTAGAAAGAGTTATAAAAAAGCTGTGTGAAAAAATGCCAGTCCCAAATTTTACTGATAATAAATTAGGTAACCCTGAGATTAATGAAACTATGTCCAGATTGATGAAACTATGTCAAAATACAAATGTAAAATTCATCGGGGACGATCTCTTGAAAACAGGACTGATTCATTGTGCATGGTTGAAGTAGTTCAAGTAGAACACGTGCATTTGCTAAAATAATACCTAATAAAAATCAGAGACATTAATTCCTATAATACAGGGGTGGCAAAACTTTCAAGTCTTGCGGGCGACTTTTAACTAAATTAAATCTGGCGGTCTACCAGAAAAACTATTTTCAATTGTTACCTGTAGTTATTCTATTTATTCTATTTAAATACAAAACGAATTAGAAAAAAACTTATAATACTTTACTAGAACGTAAACATATCTTAATATAATATTATTTACTGCTACTACTTGCACCTACTTGCACTGCATCTTATCAGCAAGTTCTTCGTATTTCGGGCAATAGGAGCTTATGGCGATCCGCAAGCATGATTCCAAATGATCATCTGTCAAACAAGATCGATGTTTTGTTTTAATGACATTCATTGAAGAAAAGGCTGATTCACAAAGATAGGTGGATCCAAAAAATGCGGACATATATCCAACTACTCTTCGCAAAATTGGATATTTTTTCTTCTGAAATAAGATTCCAAAAATTATCTTCGGTTGTAGCTCTTGATTTTAAGTAAATGTCGCTTTTCAACGCTATTATCTCATCTTCTAAGCAAGCTGAATCTGAATCCAGAAATTCATTAATCTGAGTAGCGATCTCCTCTGTATCAATAACATCATTAAACGGGAATGACATGAACATAGCAATATTTGCAATTTTAGATAAATCTGCGAAACGTGTGTTAAATTCATTTAAAAGGGTAGTAATTTGATTTGTATATTTATCGTAAAGAATTCCTGGCGCATTTTTGGATTCTTCTTCCATGTTTTTAAAATGTTTCAAATCACCCCGTTCTAGTTGACGCACAAACAAGGACAGTTTCTCTATAAACGTCTTTACTGCCGTTATCATGTCAAGAATTGATTTGTGTCTCCCCTGAAGCTGTAAATTTAATTTATTCAGGTGCTCTGTAATGTCGCAAAGAAAAGCAAGATTTATCAGCCAACTTTTATCCTCCAGTTCGGGATATAATTCTTCTCTTCCAGTCAAAAACTGTTTTATTCCGGGCAAAAGATCTCTAAATCGTTTTAAAAATGCTGCACGGCTAAGCCATCTTACATCCGTGTGTAACAATAATTCAGTATTTTCAATTTCACATTGTTCAAGCAAAGTTCGAAATTGACGTCGTTGTAGACTTCTTGCACGTATCGAATTTACTATTTTAAACGCAATATTCATTACATAGTTAGAGTTCAACACTTTGGAACATAAGGTTTGCTGGTGGATAATGCAATGATACGAATGAAAACTGGGAATTTCTTCATCATTTTTGCAAAGTGTTACAAATCCGACATGTTTTCCGATCATAGACGGAGCTCCATCCGTGGTAATTGATACCAAATTGTGAATCGGGAAATGGGTGCGACTTATAAAAGACTTGAATAAATTATAAATATCTTGACCCCTTGTTTGTCCTTTCATTGGAAGAATAGTCAATAATTCTTCTCTGGTTGACATATCATCAAAAACCATTCGAATGAAGATGCATAGTTGCGCAGTATCAGTGAAATCTGTAGATTCATCAAATTGCAAAGAGAAAAAGCGGCATTTTCGAATATCTTGCCGCAAAATATCTTCCAAGTTTTTGCTAATGTCCACCATTCTTTGCGTGCTAGTATTGCGCGTCAATGACATATTGTTGATACAATCCATTATTTCGGATTTATTTTTAAAATCTTTGAATAACACCTCACCAGCTTCAACAAACGCCTGTTTCCATATTTCGCCATCTCCAAAAGGTTTTTTATGTTTCATCAAAATATTAACTACCTTGAATGATGCTAGGGTAGTTGTTTTTGATTTTGAGTTAAATTTCGTAAAAAAAGTTTGTTGTGCACCTAATTGAGACTTTAACTGCTTGACTTTGTCTTTTTGTACCTCGGAATGTAATGGAAAGTCAATTTCATACTGTTTGTGCACTGTTCGAAAATGTCGTTCAACGTTAGCTCTTTTAGGTAGTGCTACGTTTGAATTACAAATGAGACAAACACACTTATCTTTCATCATTATGAAAAAAAATTCCTGTTCCCATTCAGTATTATAATAGTACGTTTTAGTTTTTTTGACCGGTTGTGTCATTGGGGCTAAAACAAGAAAATAATAAAAGCTAAAATAAATTAAATATGAAAATTAATGTTAAACACACTTACATACTCAAAAATTAAAAATGTTAACTTTTATAAAGAATTTTTTTTAATAAAAAAATTTTGAAATTAATATTATAAGCAGGTATTATTCAATACTGAATACTTCAAGCTTTCAAATTTTTCTAACGAAAACAATTTGATTTCAAAATTGAAATAGACAAACACACGTTTGTTGTATTTTATTTTGGTTGTTTTTTATTTTTTTATTCCTTATCGAAGATTGTAGCGTCAATGTTTTGCTTTTATTTTATGGCCTACTTGTTCAAACACATGAAATTTATTCTGATTATTAGCTAACTGTATATATTTGAATTTCAAACTAAAAATTTACTACACTCTGAGTGTTATCTGACTAATATTATGTTTCTTATTGGAATTTTTTTGTCATATGAATCGAAACTTATTTTAAATATGTTTATAAAGTTAGAAATTCAATAAATAAAAAACTGATTTTTATATGCAATTTTCCATAGTGCTAGCGGGCTACTTTCGATAGCTACGCGGTCGACGCTTTTGCCAGCCCTGCTATAATATGTACACAACTATCTTCAAATAGCGTATTTTGGACTGATGATCACAGATCCTATAAAGGTTTAAGCATGCTTAAATTTGTTCATAATTCAATATGTCATAAGTATGTATTTGTAAACTCTGAAGCAGGAGTAAATATCCAAGTGATTGAGTCATTTCACAACGAGCTTAAGCTTGAAATAAAGCGAAGAAAGGGAATTAAAACAGAAAAAAAGGAGTGATTTTTTGAATGAATTTTTTTTTCACTTTTATAACCGATCACGATTCTTTCAGGCTGTCATGAATTTGATTAAAATAAATTGATGGATTTTAAGTTTTTTATTTTTAATATTATTTTTAAATTTATTGTTTAAATGTTTATATATATATTTTTTAAAATTTTTATTAATAATAACAAGGGTTGAAAACTTGATGGATGATCCGAAAAAAATCTTTATTTAACATCATTCGTGTTAGGTAAGCTTAGTGTATGAATAAGATTTTCACTGAAATGTTTAAAATAATGTTGGTTTACAATGTTGTCAATATAAAGCTCTGAAAATAATTACATCTGTATGCTAACATATAACAAACTAAATTTATTTTGATAATAGAGAAATTTCTAATTCCGGTACATATATCCGTGTGGGATATTGATTTAGAATCCCGCACTATCCTGCAGGATCCGGGATGAATGGCCTCATATGTATAATAAAAGTGAATGACATTAATTAGGACCCTACAAAATAGTAGAATAGAAAAATAATATTTACACAAGCACAGTTAATTAAACAGTTGTTAAAAATTAATATATTATTATAGAGACATTAATTACGAAATTAAATAAAAAAATCATATATGTATTCTTACGAAAATTGCTAGAGATAGAATGCAACTGTATGTCAGAAACGGTCCTATTAATTGTGCGTTGATATTTCAACAGATTTCAATCATTAGCGTGCATTATATTATAGCATGAGTTACGCTTGAATTTGAAAAACAGTATAACTAGCAGTTACACTTGCCAATTTATTACAAGATTCCAGAAAGCGTAGAAAGATTTAATGAAACATACAATCGTGGTAAATCCAATTTCTGTAATAAATCAAACATTCAAACAAACGATAAAACACATTACCTAAAATGATACTCATTTTTAAGAAAATATTTGATAAAATTATTGTTAATAAATCATTTACAAAATATTACAAATATTTTAATAGTAAATTATGGCCGATTGGGATTATTTACGTTTGTTTCAAAAGTACTCAAAAGCTAGTTGTAAAATATTTTTCATTACTAATCCTGGAACACAGGACCGATGATCACAGATCCTATAAAGGTTTAAGCATGCTTAAATTTGTTCATAATTCAGTGGCTTTGCTTCTTTTCGATGATTTCTTTCCAGCTCCAGGACTAAAATTAGAACTGAAATTATATCTTATTGGTGGGTTACTGGTGGTTGAATGTTTAAGTGCTGTTACCAGCGTAACCCAGGATACAACGTTGTTTTTCCGCTTGGTACCCGTTGAGTGATCAACGTTGGTACTGTACCAAGGGTTGAGTACTCGCAAAAAGTGAGCGCATCAAAGCACTATAATTGTCGAGCACTCCATGGGTTCACGGACTACCGATAGAAGGCGTATGTCCGATTTCTCAGGTCCCTTTATCAAAATTATTTTCCCAACCTTATGCACAAATTCTCATTTTCCAGGCAATCATAAACTATACTAGTCATCATTCTATCACTACAAATGTGCATTAATTTAACAAGGAACATATTATTTGCAGACTACAATAATACATACAAATACGACAAAACACCTAAAATCGAATATGAGTTCAAACAGGCTTATTGGTGGGGCTGGCCAGTTCCGTCGTGGCTGCTAGGGACGAGTTTGCTTGCCGCTCGTATTCGGCCAGTCTAGCTTTCTTCAATTTTTCCCGAATATTTCGGCCTAACCGCTTCCTTTTGGGTTTCTCTTTCGCGGCCGGGGGGTATATAGCGGCTAGTTCCACGGACAACGGCCGGATTTGGCTTATGGCGGCTCCATGAACTACTTGTTCATTGCGCTCGGTTTCTAACGCGCGGAGCTGGAGCTTCAGTGCCCGGATCTCCATCTGATCCTGCGCAGCTTGCGTCTGCAGTTGAAGGACCAGCGCCACCTTCTTTTTCATGTCCTCGGGACTAAACCAGGTGCTTTCTAGTTCCCGGCACCGTCCCTTGAGCTTGTCTACCCGTATGCGGAGCTCCTCGGCCTGTTTTTGGGCTTCTTCCCTATCCTTTCGCAAATTTTCCAATAGTTTGAACACTAGATAACTTCAACGATTATATTCTTACAGCATATTATTCATTCAATTATAAAATAAAATCAATATTATAAATAAACATAGGTTCAGATGTTAAGCACGCAATACACAAGATAATTTATTAAAAAGACTGTAATAATTAAAGTTTAATTAAGTCACAATTGAATAATAATTTTGCAAAAATTTTGGCGATGAGTTAGTTCAGTCGCTTGCGAGGCCTTCCCCTCTTCCGCGGGGTTGCCTCGGCCTCCTCTAGGTCTTCCACGGTTTTTCCCTCCTTTTCGGCTTGGATTCGCAACTCGATCCTCTTGAGTCGCATCTGAGCGGCTTCCACATCCCAGGCCGCTTGATCTCGGGCCTCCTGTAACCGGTTGTTCTCCGGCTCCACCTTTACCCAGGCCGGGGCATCTACTTCGGGGCCTGTCCGGATTACTCGGTTGGAACAATCCAGGTCCCGTCCCTGGCTCCACCGATGGATGTGATACCAGACGTACCGGGACCGGAGTCGAGTGATCATTTGCTGGTTGGCTTCCTCGTCGCTGCTATAGTTTGATTGGGACATACCTGCAGTATAACCATTAAGATCGAGCATAACCCATGTGACTTATACATTGATGTCACAATAGAACCTATGGACACAATACTTTAGCTACTGGATTTAGGATAATTAATCCTAATGCTGCTAACCTACCATCTGGATTGGACTTATCAATATATTCTTAATTAACTATTAGGTTCGTTATAATTAGCACTAATACTGCTAACCTAAAATCTGGGTTAATTCATCAATACATTTTAATTAACTGCAAAATTTATTATGATTAATACCGATACTGCTAACATAAAATTGGGCTTGATTCATTACTATATTTTTAATTATACTAATGAAATTGGTTATAAACAATTATTTGTTTTATTCTAGCAATTTTTGTGGATATTAACCCATAATTTTGAACGGATGCCTATAATCTAATTGGTTTAATGTAGTAAGGTTATTGTTTTATATTGATAAATATTTATATTATGAATTTTAGAATAGTATTCCAGCAACATCAGCGTCCGGCCGACCTTTCGAAGCTACTGTCATCGGTACTCAATATATTAAGCTCTCTTGTGTTAACGAATTACTACACCAATGGGAAAATTTGGAAATTTCTCTCACTATTGAGTTTATACTTATTCCAGGAGTTACAATGGATCGATTATCAAGGTCAGCTCCACCAACCGATCCTCTTAGCGGTGATCGCCATAAGCTACCTGACTACGACTATCTAGATGGAAATATTAGGAATATTTCTAATTTAGGCTATAATTTGACTTTTTATTTTTGTTAGAGGTATATTTGTTAATTCTAATAAAATTTATGACTTTCTTTAATGTTTATTTGATTTCGAATGCGCTTAATTTGTGACTTTCTTTAATGTTTATTTGATTTCGCATGCGCTTAATTTGTGACTTTCTTTAATGTTTATTTGATTTCGAATCGCTTAATTTTCTAATAATTTAATGAGTTTCTTTAATGCGTTGACTTAAATGAATTGTCGTACCTTTATTTCATTTCCTAGAAGGGGTGGTGGTCATGATTCCGCTTTGAGATCCCGAAGGTCACTTTGTAGATTTATGGGGATATACTCAGAACCACGCATGTATACTTCTACATTCACACACACACCCACACTTATATAATGTATATATACACACACATACACCTATAGATACATTATACATATATATATACACACACACACATATATATGTATATATATATATATATTTCAAATTAGTGATATGGAGGTGGTTTACCGAGGGGGGGGGGGGGGGGGGTGTTACTAAAATTAGAATTTAGGGAATTTCCGTGATTTTATTGGAAGGTGGTTTTAGTGTAGCTAAATTTAGTGCTAGGGAATCCTAAAATCAATAATTTTGTTTTAAATTTTATTTTCAGAAGAATTAAGGAAAATTATTTTACTGATATAATATTACCAAGGGGATTAATAATAATTATAGTATTAATAGTGTTAATGATGATGACACTAGTAAATAAGATGATGGTAAAGATAATGATAGTAATAATAATAGTAATAATAATAATAATAATATTGATACAGATAATAATGATATTAGTAGTACTCATACTAATAGTAATAATAATAACCACAGTAAGGATAATAATGATAATAAGACTAATAATAATAATAATTTTTATATTTAATTATTCACAATTTTCTATTTATACTTTATAGTTTTATATTTATTAAGCTATGATTTTATGTTTT
>CAUHTR010005582.1:0-10762 GCA_959609185.1 Schmidtea polychroa | reverse complement strand
CTGTATATTATATTATGATCAATCTTACAATGACTTTTATAATAATATTCTCCACTCCACTGTGGGAAAAACTTCAACAAAATTTAACACTAATTTATTAAAAACCATCTCACTATTTACAAGATCAAAAGGTCAAAGATTGAATTTTAGGTCATCAATGATATTGATGGGAAATATTTTGCGACATCTTAGAGTGATTTTAGATACCGAGCCGGTGAAATCTAGATCCAGTTTAGGGAGTTGCTTTCTAACAACCTCTATAATAATTATGGAAAGTTGGAATTTCCAAGTTCGATTATATTAGAATATCGAAATATAATCGAGCAAAAGTGATTATCTTAAAAAAATTAGAATCTACTAATATCAATGAAAACTTCATCAATTATAAACGACTTTTAACACAGGTTTTACAATTTTTTTAGAATACATTACATAAAAATATTTTAAGTTTAATTAATTAAATATATGCATCTTAAATTGAAATTTACTATATAAACATTTTTAATAAATGTTAATACATTTCAATAACATTTAATTTCTTTAAATTAACTACTTCTTAATTATTAGAATCTGCTTCTTAGTTGTAGAAATTGCGGCATTTTTTAAATAAATTTATTTGTCATATTAATTATTAATTTTTTAAATTTAATATTATCTGGAAATTTCAATTTCAATTTTATTTTTAGAGTTTTTTGTAAATATTAATTGTGATTTTCCATATTTATAAAAAATTTAACTTTCATGGCTGATAATTATAATAAATTGTTTGTTTGGAAAAGTTATAAAGGATTTACAAACGAAGTGAGTTATAATTTTTATTTTTCTACAAAAGTGAAATTTTTTTGGTCCGTTCTAGGATCGTAAAACTAAAGAAATTGATGATTTAAAATATTGGAATTCGGTTGTTATTAGTTAAATTTTAGTTAATAAGTAACATTATTGAATTATTTAGCGAACAACCGATGCTACAAATAATGCAATACGGAAAGTAATTTTAAATAATAATTCTGAAACTGTAAATGATTCGGATGGTAATAAAAATAATCTATAATAAATAAATTGACAAAACATTAAAGCAGATAATGTGTATAGTGAAGCAAAAAATTTAGTTAAAAGTTGGTTAACAAATAAAAAGATTTATGGAAATTATAACGACCGGGAATCATTTCTGAATTTATCCGATGATGAATTAGAATTAAATGTCCCAAATAGAAGTGAAATCCACAAAGAATGGGAGCATCTTGTTGAGAGAATCGAAACCAAAGAGGAATATAAAGCCGAATTGTCTGAATATCTGTCGAAAGACAATGATAATTTAAAAGAGGTTAAATTATTTTATAATTTGTGTTTTTTATTTTATAATTTTTATTAATGACGTCCAAGAAAAAANTATTATTATTTATATTATTATTATTATTATTATTATTAGTATAAAATGATGATTGCTTGGTAGCAGCATTTATTATTTAAAACAATAAAATGATAATTTAAGCCTTTTGCTGCAAATAATGTATTTAATGAAAGAATTTTCGACTATACGATAGTCCTTGTCAATCTCCTGGAATTTAGCAATGTTCTTCTTCAAAATACCCTTCAATCTTTCTTTTATTTCCTTTCTCTTAATTCTCATTGGTTGTAAATATAATGAATTGTTTTACTAAAAACTTTTAAAATTTATAATTTTTACATTTAAAATTTCAAAATGACACAAACTAAAAATTTTTAAATTTTTTACAGCTTCTATAATTAGCTTCTAAAAGCCTAATAAAATATTTGAAAATATTTTAAATAAAGCCTCCAATAACTACTTATATATGCTATTTAAATATTTCAATAAATGTGTCAATTTTGATTTTCAAACCCTATTTTTTAAAATTTTTTTCTATATTATTCTAATTATTACTTTTTAATTTATTCTATTTTTTTTAATTTCTTTATATATTGTCAGTTATTCTCAAAGTCAATGACAACAGATCAAATTCATGATTTCATTGATTTCTTCTTTAGTGTTGATCTTTGGCTGTCTGTTTATGATGAGAATTGCTTCTTTGATTCTGACATTTTTCTTTTGGATGTTTCCATTAGCTATGATTTCTATTGAAATATTTTTTCTTTCCTCTGTTGGCTGACACTGCCGGAGATGTCTGCCCAACGAGGATGTTCCACCAGGATCTAGATGTTCTTTAACTCTTTGGTGCAATGTCCTGAGGGTACTTCCAATGTAGATTTCATTGCATACATTGCACGTGATGCAATAGACGATGTTTTTTCTAAAGCACATATCTTTCGGTGTCTGGCAGTTTTTCATTGTGCAATTGTTTTCTCTATTTATGTTGCCTGCCAGAGCCCTTCTCAATGTCCAAGATTTATGTGCTATCCGAATTGGAAGACCGGTACGTTTAAGTTCTTTCAGGATCTTGAAGTCGAGTATGTCACTGATGAATGGGATATTCAGATAGAAATATTTCTGATTCTTTTGTGTTAATTCCCTAGATCTTCTTGGGGTAGAATTCATTTTTTCAATGTCCTCACCTTGGTATCCGTTTCGGTGTAGGATTTTATTGAAATTTGATTGCTCTTTAAAGTTTTCGTTTTTCTCCAACAGAGGCTATTCAATGTTTAGAAAAGAAATTAAGAAAAAGCAACTTGTTAATAAAGGAAATGAATATCGAGAATATCACCAAACTACTTACTGTTATCCTCGAGAACACCTATTTTACCTTTGAACAAAATATCTATAAACAAGTTAAAGGTCTTATTATTATTATTATTATTATTTATTATTATTATTATTATTATTATTATTATTATTATTATTATTATTATTATTATTATTATTATTATTATTATTATTATTATTTATTATTATTATTATTATTATTTATTATTATTATTATTATTATTATTATTATTATTATTATTATTATTATTATTATTATTATTATTATTATTATATTATTATTATATATATTGTCTAATGAGTTTTATAAAATTCGAAACAAGGCCACCTTACAAAAAGAAAATTTCTAGAAAAATAGAACAAATAATTACATCTATATTGTGCTAAGTATTCTAACGATGACATCTTAATTATATTTAGGATAGAAAACTGAAATCTGTTCTAGCAAATCTCCACAAAAAAACATTTGTTGATCCATCGAAACTGCGCAACGTTGATTCACCGAAACCCGTAAATTTTCACATCTGTTTTATAGATTTCTATTTCATTTTTCGAATGTCCAGCTTGACATGAAAAAGCGCATCGAGAATCGACAAGAAGAAGTGAAAAAAGAAAAGAGAAGAAAAACAGAAAAAAGAAGAAATAATGCGATTGGAAAAGTTAGCGGAAAAAGAAGCAAGAATCGAAGCAATGAAAATGCTGAAAGAAGTATATATTTCCTGCTGGTGAATAAGGGGTTAATAATTCTTTATTAGGAAAAGAAACAAAAAGAATTATCATTCAAAAAAGAAGAGGAACTCCTTCAAATTGAAATGAATAAAATTCGTTGTGAATTACATAGAAAAAGGGAACAAGAAATGTTAGAATTGAAAAGGTATATGATTAATTAGACACGGTACGTAATATATAACCATAAAAGGTGCCAGAAAGCTAATGAATTTTTCTATTAGAATTTATAATCTCTATTAATCGATTTACTAGTATAAGTACAGTGGCGTAGCTAGAAATTTCGGGCCCCTATGCAATGAGTCATAGATGGCCCCCCTATACTGCATACACAAGTGAAATAGGTCAGGAGCACCATAGCGCCACAGGAAAAAAATTTTGGCCCCCTTTGGAAGCACAATTGAATTAGACCAGGGTTTCCCAAACTTTTCCTGCGACAGAAAACTTCGTAACTCTCGAAATTTTGATGGAACACCTTGTTTATTTTGTACGGTATGAGACCAGTGGCGTAGGCCTACCCAAGATATTTTGTAAGGGCGAGGGGAGAGTGTTAATTGAAAGAAGGGCTTATAGTTAGAAAGGAGTTTTACGCCGCAGGCAAAAAATTTTTTTGGGTCCTCTTTGGAAAGACGATTTAAGTAAATAATTAGAGCTCAATATACAATATAACAGTATAAATCGTTATAAAATGATAGCAATGTATCAGGGACAAATGTGTATAGCCGACAAGCGAAACAATTTTTTCGACTCCTATATGAATGGGCGATTTACTTAGATAACTAAAGTTGCTTGCTTATACAGAATATTATTAGCGAGGGAGAGGCAGAGTGGATTGCATAAATAGGTAAAATGCAGGTAAATAATGTACTTAATGCAATAAGTAAACAAAACAGTGGAGCTTTATTACATAAAACCACAAATCGATCATTTGGAGGTCCCTGCTGACTGGTGCCGACCGTGCCGTTGTTTGACATTGTTTTCTGAAGAAAATTAAGGAAACTTGAACAAAAAGCCCCCTGTCTTGTGGGCCCCTATGCATTGCTTACTCTTGCTATATGGTAGCTACGCCACTGTATAAGTACCTGTCATAGGATTGTTATAAGATGAATTAGTAGTACACCTATCCCTCGATTTACATGGGACTTTTTTGACAAATTCATCATCCTTACACTCGGCATTTAATTTATTTAACTTATTATCTAACCCCCTTAGACCAACAAAATCACGCCCAGATTTTCTCACGCATAAATCCTTAGCATTTTAATAAATTTATCAGCAGTCTCTTTTACCACAATTAATAAAAAGGATTTTGAATAATCATTATTCATTAACAACTCCACCAATTCTTTCAACACCTTTTACTGAATTTACGAAAGTAGAAGTCACTGATCGTAAACGATAGAAAGCCAGCGGATTTATTATTTAAATTAAATTTTTACGTTGTATTTATTAAAAAAACATCGATATCTTTACTGATTCATAGTCCAACTTCTTTAATAAATCTGAGCTGAAAATTGAAAACAGTTCACATAATACTATAATTTTTACAATTTTATAAACATATTTTTCATTAAAAGAAGATATAATTAATTAATTTCTATCTGATTATGACAGAAAAACTGTCGAAATATATTGTAAAACGAATGTTTGAGTGGCGCTTTCTTATAATTATATTCTTGGCTATGCATGTTTAACTATTTATTAATATTTAAATTAAAAATAATAAATATAATACATTTCAAAAATAATCATTTTTATAATTTATTGATTAAATCTATAATATCTATAATTTTTTCTATTCTACGTTATGATAACAATGAGACTGTCGAAATATAGAAAAATAGATTGAACACATAAATTTGATCTTTATTGTAAATTGAAGTTTATTTTTTAAGTATTAGTGTTAGGGTAGGTAATAAAGCAAACAAGTGGAAAATAATTTATTCTAGATATGATATTATTAGAGAAAGAGAATTAAATTAATTCTAATTTTAAAATTAAAAATTTATTGCGAAAGATATTATCAACGGAAATGATAAAGACAAGTGATTAAGGGAGGATTTATATAAGTATTAACAAACTGGCATTACTTTCTGGTACTATAAATATGGCGTTAAAATTTCTATATAATATTTTTATTATTTTCCACTTAAACCTCATAAAATTTGCTACTTTTTCTTCACTATCAAAGATTAAAAGAGACTCAAGAATTAATAAAAATGCAAGAAAGGCAAAAAATTGCCTCTCAAAATATGGAAGAAACTACCAAAGCTTTAGATTCGAATATTAAAAAAACCTCCAACGAAAGATTCAAAATCATTGAGGAATTAGTCGAGAAAAAAGTTTTAGATAAAAATTTACAAGTAAAATATTTTATGTTGTTTACCTGTCAGTCCAATTAACTTTACCACAGTTGATTGGGAAATATTTCCGGGCATGGAAAAATGAAATCGACAGTGCAAAATTGAAAATAGAAAGAGCCAAAGTTTGGTTCATTTGGAAAAATTCCCGTAAAATATTTCGAGCTTGGTACAATTATTCGCGGTCTGCTAAATTATATTTTCAGATAAATGTCGAACAAGAAAGAATTAAATTGATTCAGATGTTAGTTTATTTTATTTTATTACCTTTCTGTGCTTTGTAACATTTTTATTAAGTAGATAAACTATATTTATTAAATACCATTTCGCTATTATATTTTTCAATTATTCAGCATTGCAAAGTACCACAGGAATTTTTAGGTTGCTACTATTTAGTACTGCTTGTTGAATTCTGAATCCAAATGTGTCAAGATTTTCAAAATCTGATAATGGGTTCTTTGTTTTACAGATGTAAAATTGTAGAAACTTGATTGATAAAATATAGAGCAATTGTTTTGAAATTAAATTCTAAATCAAATTATACGAAAAATTTCTTAATCTGAATATCCTAGGTGGGCTTTTACAAAGGTCGAGGAGATCCAGAAATGTACGGAACGCATCAAGAGGAAATATTTGTGACATTTTAACTTACTTAATATGTAAATGGCGCCTAGGTTAAACATAATAACATGAAAAAGGACAATCGTATTAATCTAAATATTTTCTAATGCAATAATAATTTAGGAATCGATTTATTTATCAATATTATTTTATATTTAGGAAATATATAGATTCAAGATTAAATCTAACATTTAGCAATATTGCCTAATTTTGTTTATTACATCAATTAAGTTTGAAATATCGATGTTTTAAAAAAATGTTCATTATTATATCCTTAAATATTTTTTGTAAATTCCATCTGTAACGTTTATATTTATAGACAATATGTGTTGATTCCTCATTGTCATCGTATATAAATCCTTTTGAATATCCACATCGTATTTCATCATGCTGTTTTAAATCACCTCACGACTGCAAATTAATTAATGTTCCAAAATGAATAGAAATAGGCACAATAAATGATGTCATGCTCCTAATTTCGGGAAAAACGAATGAAGCGAAGAAATTAAAAAACGAAAAAGATATATGAAAAATCAACGAAATCGAATAATAAAACGTGACTAGGTCGTTCTTAATTAATAAGTACAAATGAAAATAAAGACAAAAACCATCTGGAAATGGAAATTCCTTATCTTAAGAACTTGCACGAGATAATAAATAAATCACTAGGACAGCCGGGAAAATAAAAATTGATATATCTTGACAGATGTCAGGGATAATGCAGGATTTAGGAATGTCCAAGGGAATATGCTAGAAAACAAGATGATTATCTATAAGTGTCAGGAGATGGCAAGGTATAAAAGAGAGACACTAACTGCTAGAAACAGGAGAAAATTTATTTGGAGAAACTGTATTAGAGAGGAGACGGAATATTGATAATTTGAAAAGGGAAGAAGTGAAATAGAAACAGTAATCAATAAAAGTTAAAACGAAAAAGAGAGAAATAGAAAAGGGAATATAATCCTTAAATCAATAAGCCAGTGATAATCGAAGTAACAAAGAGAAATTGTTAAAGTCCTAAGTCAAGGAAGGAAAGCAACCAGATCAATTATGCTAAGTGTCAGCTAATAGCAGCAGTTAAGTGGTCGCATAATTAAAGTGGTCCTAAAGTACTTTTACACCCGAATACGTTGGAGTTGCATTGAGTCATTGTAATCGTTATAACCATTTAATGTATTCAATAAAGTTATATTGTTTGGAATTCGTTATTATTGTTGAATAAAACACGCTCGGAGTCAGACAGTAGTTATTGATTTGATAAACCACCGATGACCAACTAACCTCAACAATTCCAATATAAAGTTTACAGTCGAAGAAAAAGTTACTTCTTTTCTTCCGTTTTGGATTTGTTAATGAAAAAAAATAGTTAATTCAAATATGTTTTTGAGAGAATTTCAGAGTCGTATTCCACTTAATATTAGTAATAATGATGGTCATTAGGGATTGTAAATTTACCGATTTTTTCATTTACCAGTAAATCGGTAAATAAAAATAAAATTACCGGTTCCGGTAAATTACTGGGAATTTCCATTCAAAAATATAAAATATGAAAAATATAAAGATTAATGTATTATTATCAATCTAAAAAAACTATAATAATATTTTAGAAACAAATAAAAATAAAGTAAAAAAATAATGACACAGAAATAGCTTTATTAACTAATAGTTTTCTATTTATTAACATTTTTTAAAAAATAGCTCCTCAAAAAACTTAAATTATTTAAAGTGCTATCCCCTAATTTTGTTCTTATTTTTGCACAAAATAACTCAGAGCCCGAGAATACCCTTTCTGAATCCACACTTGTTGGACGAAATTTCATTAGATAATCATATACCATTTGAATATACTTTCCTCATATTTTCTCTTGGCGGAAGTACTCCAATTCTTTTTTTCACAATATATTGCTAATTTATTTTTAGTTTTTTGTTGTGGAACTGATCCTTCCTGGCATTCTATTTTTTGTTTTATCAGATCGTATAATTTCTGCATTCATAGACATTTCTACATTAACTGTAGAAGTGTCAATATTTTTATTATCTGACTTTAAACTGGTATCCAAATCAGGATGATATAACTGAATCTAACTATCAACAACAATAATCGAAAGTATTTCCACAATACTTTTTATTATTGTTGGTTTATTGGTGATATAAAAAATATCGTAGTTTTCCAGATTCGAAAAAACCAAATTAGGGTTTGTCAAATATTTCAGAATATCTGAATAGATAGTACTTCTCTCCTTTATGTTGCATATTAAGGCTTTTTTTAATTCAGTGCTTAAAAATTATTTTGTTTAGACAATTCATCCATTTTAACGTTACATCGGTTACATATAAATTAATATTTTCTTTAGATAAGGTTTCCACAGCTAGCTTCATGGGTTGCCAACTTGTGATTATATGTGACAGTAATTTTAATTCTCTGTCATTGAAATCAAACTCCAATTTTAAATCAATCAAACTTTTTCGGACAGCATCTTTAAGTAATAAAAATCTCTCCGACATATTTAATAAACATACAGCTACATCTTTTGTTTCTGTACGATTAAAATAGTACCAAATTGAATTTTTATCTATGGTGTGTACAAAAATAATAATAATAAGACAATATGTAGAATTTAAATAAAATAAACAATATTCTAAAATTCGAACTCGTATATTTATGAGAATAGGATATTAAAATGTATTAATAAGGATTTTGGTGGACAATCAATCTCGTATTAAATTCAATTCAACTAACAAGAAATTTTGATTTGTAATATTGATTAAAAAATGCTAATAAATAGAAAACTATTAGTTAATAAATCTATTTCTGTGTCATTATTAGAAGTTCTAATTATTTTAAACAGTTTTAGAAGTAAAATAACTGCGGTGTTAATGCTTATTATTAAAGAAATTTAGTTTGATTTTATACAATTTAGAAGCTAATCAAATGCTTTTACGTTAAAATTAAAAATATTTAAAAAAATGGAGTTACTCAATTTGCTAAGTGGTACGTTAATATCAAATGTAATGGCATAATAGTAAAATAAAAACTTACCTTAGCTTTCAAAACTCGCATAAAATACAAAAAACTAAACTTAGAAAATATATGATATAAAGTAATTTATTTATCAAAATTTTAACTTTTTGTAAATCGTATAAAGGACTCGTTGCAAGTGAGTGTTTATTTTTAAACACTTACAGCATTTTTTGAGCTGTTAGGGAATTTGTATTATTTGTACACAAAATTCTCCTATCATAAAAAAATAAATTTTCAATTGGTTATCGTAAATTTCATTTGGTTGCATTTTTAGATAATTGGGCGGGCTATTTTATGGGAACTTAGTGATATTCATTTAGTCACGTCCGCAACAGATGACAATAATAAATAAAAGTATCCATTTTGTATTTATCTTCCTTTCAAGTAGCCACAAGCTGAGATGTCAAGTGAAGTGAAACTTTTTTTTCTCTTCTTACATGCTCAAACACCAGATTCCAACTGGAAATTTAAAATATTTACTGTAACTTTGTCCCTTGAGACCTTTTAGGTATTTATAAATACGATATTTTACACATAAAAATTTCTAGCAAGGATTTTTAATTTACCGAATTTACGGGTAAATTTACTGAGTGTTTTTTGCCAACAGACCGGTTTACAGGTATATAATCCCTAGTGGGCATATTGGAAATTTACAAGACCAATTAAAAAAATATTCTTTCTTTTGTTTATACATGTTCTTATTATCTCACATGATTACATAGGTACAAATATCTTGATTGTACACAGACATTATTGACATTACATTATGTTTAAAGAGCATAAATATCTAAAAAATTAAATCAATATTTATATAATAGATTGATATAATAAATAATATTTGAATAATAATAATGTGACTTTCCATAAAAATAACTAATTAACAAAGTTTATTTAATAAATTCTTTATTTTTGAAATCTCCCGCGTTTCGTTCAACTACCTATTTAAACAAAATACTTTAAACAATTACACAATAATACTATTATATAGAAATGGAGAATAAGATTATGAAAATAGAAAAATCTCGATTTTAATATATAAATATCTAAATTTGGTCACATTTTCTCAGGTATGTATTATAACTACTTACATCTATATCGATTGATGCCACACTCAGTTATCCTTGTTCAGTAACACAGCGTGTAATATATAACCGAAAATATTGGTAAAAAGTGGAGCTTCAGAAAACTTTTGGGTTTAAAAATGGGTCATTTGGTTGAGAAACACTTATGTATACAGTATGAAAATAAATGAAGATAAACGAAATAAAAGCTTATTATAAAGACAATAAATCTCTAATGTAAAGAATTTAGACTATTTCAGTGACATATTATTGCAATCATTTTAATGTTAAA
>CAUHTR010005581.1:0-26806 GCA_959609185.1 Schmidtea polychroa | reverse complement strand
ATCATATTATATTAAATTATATTAAATTAAATCAATTAAATGTATGACCAGTAATTACATTAATATTAATAATTATCACGCCTCGGTGTTTAAATACTCTAGTAAACGGCACAATTTTGAAGTTGTTATAAAAATAAATGCTTGAAGAAGACTTGAATTTAATTGCGTTTGAAAGTATTTTGTAATTTTGTTATTTCTATGTGAGTCTAAAAATCTAAAACTTCACTTAATAATTCTAAACGTGTAAAAAATAAAATTTTATCTAAAAATATCAAGCAAGTATTCACAATCTGAATTAATAATAATCTGATGCTATTTATTTCAATTTAAATATCCACTTATGGTATTTTTCTTTTAAAAATTTAATTTTTCTCCTTTAGGATGAAACATATTCCGAGCAGCTTTTTATGAAATTGTTTAAATTGAATTCGGAAAAGTTTCTTATTGAAGAATGTGAAAAATCGATCGACATGACTCAACATCTTATTTTGAAATTCGAAGTAGAACAATCGAAAACATTTTCTAGCCCTTCTACCTGTGAGTTTGCACTGAGCAGCATGTTGTTATGTCAATGTCGTTTTGTTCAATTACATATTTTTATTTTATTTGTTTGTGTTTGCATGCATTTATTATTATTATTATTATTATTATTATTATTATTATTATTATTATTATTATTATTATTATTATTATTATTATTATTATTATTATCATTATTATTATTATAATATTATTAATATATTATTATTATTTTATTATTATTATATTATTATTATTATATTATTAATATATTATTATTATTTTATTATATTATTATTATTATATTATTATTATTATTATTATTATTATCATTATTATTATAATAATATTATTAATATATTATTATTATTTTATTATTATTATAATATTATTATTATTATTATATTATTATTATTATTATCATTATTATTATAATAATATTATTAATATATTATTATTATTATTTTATTATATTATTATTAATATATTATTATTATTTTATTATATTATTATTATTATTATATTATTATTATTATTATTATTATTATTATTATTATTATTATTATTATTATTATTATTATCATTATTATTATTATAGTATTATTAATATATTATTATTATTATAATTATTATTATTATTATTATTATTATTATTATTATCATTATTATTATTATTACATAGTATTTAAAAATTAATCCCATTTGTATGGAATTAAAACTTATATGAATTTACAATTAATTTACAATTTTGTCGAAACTATTATCGAAACAGACAAACTTAGCCTTTTGTGACCAATTTAATATTGCATGGAATAAAAGCTTTTACACAGAAAAATAAAAGTGTTAGAGGATAAATTGAACACAAACACAACAAATAATAAAAAATGCATGTAAACTTTCGATTGGGAGAAATGGTTCATAAAATAAACAAAAGTGACAGATTAAAATTAAGAATTTAATGCAAAAGACACTGTTAAACTCAATTTAAAAAATGACATAAAATGATGAAGGTGAATTTCGTTTAAATGGTTATTATGAATACAGTAATATTCATTTAGATTTATAATTTATAAATTTGGAGAGAAAAAACTTTAAAATGTCAAAAAACTGTTGACATTTTAATTAGATAAATATTAAAGTCGATGTTTCTGACTCCACTGGTTTTGTAAAAACAATTAGACAAAAAATTCTCAATGTATATTTGTATTCAAATTCGTATAATCTACAACTTACAAAACTCTGAATATCGCAATTAAATTTCTATTTTGACTATTCGATAAGTCGAGCTGTGACCTCTCTAATTCTGCACATTCTACAACAATAATTACGTCTTTTTTAACTCTACTTGATTCTTTTATCTTCCTTTCCGTTAGTTCTTTCTTCTGACTTTAATTTTCTCTTTAATCCTGCTGTTAAATTTTTCGTCCCTACCTGAGGCAAAATGCAGATTGTTTCTAAATTTCAGTTCCTTTTTATAGTTAAAATAATCGCATTGATTGATGACGTTTTAACTAAATCATCTCTCCTTGACAATCTTTGTTTCGCGGATTTTTTCATTTTCTCGGCGAAGAAAATAATTAATAGTTCCACCGCGCGTCTTCCTTGAGAAAATCTTTTTTCGTTTTCCCATTACACATGCTGTCATTATAAGCGGTTTCCCAATTTCGATTTTGTTTACTTCTCCTTCTGTTTACTTAGCTCGGGTTTTCCCTTAATTATATAATTAATTAATTAAATCCATTCTTGCCATGATCTTCCCCATCATTTCATTTGCATCTGACTCGTTTTCAAATTTTAATTTGATAATTTCTTGATCTTGAATTTGGAGCGTGACATACTTTATGGACGGCTCCTTAGTAAATTATGGAATTAGGTATAAGTTTGATATAAACTATAAGAGCTGCAAATATGACTTTGAAACATGAATTCGAAAGAATGTCGATCTGGTTTTTAAAGTATCTCTGGTAAATTATATATATATATATATATATATATATATATATATATATATATATATATATATATATATATATATATAGAGAGAGAGAGAGAGAAATAATAAAATATCTTTAAATATAATTAAAAACTTGTCAGATTGCAAATATCTATATATTGTTGAATCGGGTTAATAAAAAATATCACCAATTAGTAAAATATACAATCATGGTGTCGGAATGGAAAATTAAAGTAATAAAATAAAGAAAATTGTTATGGTTATTCTAACACATAAAGACCATAGTTAGAATATATTAGAAATAGCTAGAATTTACATGCAAAAGAACCATAATTATGTTCGCCATACTAAATATAAAATAACAAAAATTATGGTATAAAGTAGCACGACAGTACAATATTAAATTAAGAAATAATTAAGAAAATAAAATAAATATAATTATCATCAATTTAATCGATATGCAAGTAGGTTTTCAATCCCGGGGAAATTTTTCAACACTGGTATTCAGATTTATAAATATAGTATTTCATTAAATAAATGTATTTTTATTGATTTTCAAAGAAAAAGAGTAAAAGTTATAACGCATTTAATTTTTCATCCAGATTTCGGTTTATTACAAGTTTCTGATTGAAGATAAACCCATTTGAGACTTCACTTGAACCCACAGGAATTGTTGATAATTCATAATAAATAATCTTGAAATAATATCCTTTTTAACCATATTTACGCACGAAACCTTTGACCTGTTTTAATTTTGGTTAAAAAAACTTGAGAAAAAATATTTTTTAAGTGCATAAAAGTTTTCTTTTAAAATTTGTTTTTTTTTGGTTAAATTAATTTTTTTATTTTATATCATATGCTAATTCTATTTTTAATTAGTTAATTTAAATTGTTTTAAATTAGACACATTAAAATAAAAACTTGAAGAATCATATTTCTCATGAACCATCATCTTTTATAAACAGATTTTTATTTTTATTAACTTAGAAATTTTTTTTTCAATCTCCCTGCCTTTGGCAAGATAAATTTCCAACTTGGACAAATTAATTATAAGGCAGATCCAATACTTGTATTTTGGTGACATAAATACAAATTAATATATCTGATTTGGAAAATTATACTGGAATTTCGTCAATGCATTATTAAGTGAAACATATATTTTAGACATTTTGAAATGTTTTTGTTAATAATATTTATATATTATGGAATTGTGGAAATTAATTTTATAATTAAGTAATTGAATTTTGATTTTATTTGCAACCTCCTAGTTGTTGAAACTAATAGGTATGCTTAACAGCAACGAACAACTTCAGAACCCACTTATTGAAAAACATGTTCATTTTTTTAGTAATCATTATTTTGCAAGGCATTGTCAAAATCCCAGTTTAAAACATGTATTGGTCAACAAGAGATATTATAAGCCTTCCTTTTATTGAAAAGAATTTATCTTACAAAAGATACATTGAGATGAAAAAAGCATTCCATACGATTAAAATATTTACCCATGTCCAAAATTTTATAAAATATGGACATTTTATAAATATAGAAATAAAAGATTTTCTGAGCTATATGTTCTTTGATCAATCGATGAAAATCTTATGCGCTACAAAGTAAGGGTTTCGTGGAAGCAATATATTGCGTCTAATAGATCAAGACTTGGTGTAAAGTTTTATATCTTATACGAATCTAGATTTGGATGTATATTCTAGTATTATTTATACGGGAAAAAGAACATTACTTAATAAACAATACACAGGTCTGGCTATAGCTTTTAAAATGGACGTAACATTGTTATCTATAGTTCATAATAATGAATTATGATATTATAAAATAGAATGCCAATAATTTGGACCGTAACATGGAAATTTTGAAAAGGCATAGATGAAATGAAGGCGATAAAATAATTGAAGTAAAAATAAAAAGTGACATTAGAAAGTGAAAATGGAAAGGTTTAAACGAAAGATAAAGAGTACAATCTGAACAGAATAGAATTTCTAATCGTAAGTTGTTAATAATTCAATTGACTGACAGACCAAATATTATTGATAAAAAGTTCAGTATGTTCAATTAATATAAAGGAAATGGGATATATTTATTCAGAGGTGAAAAAAATAAGAAAAATCTTATTTGATGACTGCAGTTTTGATTAATAAAATTTATTCTGTTATTCTATATAAAAAACATCAAATTCAACATTTCAAGTGAAAACAAAAACTGAGATAAAATAAAAATGAAATTTTTAAATTTCTTAAGATATTTTAATTAATTTATTAAATTTTAGTAATCGAAACATGCCCCAGCCTATCTTTGGCTTGTGAAGTTCTCAATTTAGAAGAATTTTGCGTTGTTCGTAATCAATCAGGAGAAGTAATTAATTTTATTTAAAAATGAAAGTGATAAGCGTTTTATATTAAATGAAAACTATAGATATTAATTTTTGAAACATTTCCAAAATGGACGCAATACGATCAATTCCCATAAATTGAAACCTTTAAACTTAGTTATTTTTTTAACCACACAGATAAGTCAGCAAGAGAACCATATTATGGTATTGTCTTTGAAATGAAACATATCTGATCTTCGAACTGAATAAAAAGATAAAACTCTTTCGCTTTTGCTGAACCTAAAAGTTTTTCATAATTCTTCATATAAAAATAATAATACCTAGAAAAATAAAACATAAAAACACAAATCATTAAAAAATACACGTAGAAATGTTGAATGGAATAAATTTTTTAAAATATTATTATTTGATAAAAAGGCAAATACAATTTTAGAATTAAATGCCGAAGATCCTGCCATATCCAATTTTAAAAGAAATGATTTTTCGATAAAATTTAATTATAAAATAATAAAGAATGATGATGAATTCCAATTTAAACGGTTATTAGTAATACCAAAATGTTCATTTATCTCTATAATTTGCAAATTTGGAGACGAACTTATTAAAGTCAATATTAAAATATAAAAAAATTATTTAATAAATATTCACTATTTTTTCTCAAAATGCATAAATAAAATGAAAATATGATGCAATTAATATCAAAACCAAAAAGTTAAGATTAAGATTATAAAAACTTACTTTAAATTATGTAAAAATATTTTTACGGATATCTAACATTTGAATAATATAAACATTACAAGCTTTGTGATACCCAGTGCAAATCCCAATAGTAGACTAGTTTCGAGCTTTTGGCTCTCATCAGTACTATGCTGGAATCGCGAAAAGAAATCTTTGCGTCTCCTGCATAATACTGATGAGAGCCAAAAGCTCGAAACTAGTCTACTATTGGAATTTGCACTGGGTAACACAAAGCTTGTAATGTTTATATTACTTTAAATTGTATTTATTAAAATGCTTTAATCAATAAATATATCGATGTTTTTGATATTTAATAAATACAGTTAGATATCTGTTTGTTTAAATAATTGGGATTTGGCAGATTTTGTGAATTAATTAAAACTTGTTATTTAGAAATTCTTTGATTAAATATATATTATTAGTTTGAAGATTTTTGTTGCAAATTTAAAGATGGATCTAAAGATGGATTTAACTGGCGACCACGCCGAAAATCAAAATATCAACGCCATTTCAAAATCGACAAAATCGCTAATGGAATGCCTACCGAAATCATGCCAAGACATGCTCACACTGAACATCAGACGATATGATGGACGAGGTTTAAAAGAAGCCGAAGAATGGATCAGAGATATAGAAGAATGGTTGCTGACAAATGGACAGCGATTGACAAGCACTTTCGATGTGTTATTAGTGGCAGAAGCAAAGACATTGTGGGGAAACGTCAGAGAAACAGAAACAACAGATGTAAAAGCCAAAGCGTGGTTCTTAAATACGTTCACAATTACAAAATCAATAACTGACAAAATCAGAGAATTGGCAGCTATGGAACAGGAAGATGATGAAAGGTTTGCAGCTTTTGAGATACGGCTAAGGAAAGCTTTAGCTGAAGTTATAAATTCAGGACAATCTGAAGAAGATATTGTTCAAGATCTCATCGCAAATAAAGCACGCGATGCGAGACTGAGAGAGATACTATTGACGAAACCAGAAACAAAAATTGAAGAAACGAGATCATTGGCGAAAATTTTTGAAAGTAACAAAAATGGAAACCATAAAACAGAATTTATTAAAGCAATCGGTCAAAGAACATACGCTAGTGTGACTGAGGGAGGGAAGATGAGAATTCAAAAGAATACCCAAGATCCCATGCATACATCATCACAAAGAAGACTACCAGAAGACCAATTTAGTCACCACAGATCAAGAAGAGAAGAACATCCTATACGCGGACCAATACAATACGAAGGAAATAACCATGGTCGTCGAGAACAATCTCCAAGAGAACAATTCTTGAGAAATCCGAGAATCCCGAATAACTCAGAAAGGAAGCTGCCAGCAATATCCATGAAGAATATTGCAAGGAGGCTGTACAATGAAAGTAGGGGACTACCACAAGCATCGGTCCCAAAATTAACGGTAGGTGATTGTTTTTGCTGTGGCGAAAGGGGACATAGAAGGTATGAGTGTCCACTGGGAAATAAATGTCTGATATGTGGCAAGGAAGGACACGGGTTCCGAGATTGTTTTTCGTTACGGAAAGATGTTACACAACGATATCAAAGAATAGCGTGCATAGAAGAAGAAGATTCAAAATCTGAAACAAGAGATTACACCGAGAACGGCCAGGATTTCAGAATGGATCACAGCAATATGGAAGATAGATACAATGTCCCTGAGAAATATACTATATTAAGAGAAGACGGAAAAAACATCAGCGACTCCATGGGTTTCATTTCGTCGGTGGAGTCAAGACAATAAATTGTGAAATAGGAAATGAACGACGAAGAGACGAGGCAGAAGAAGAGATGTACCAGACGAAAGATGGAAGAAATTGGAGTAAAATAACGTTGAATAATGCCGAAACAGAGATGTTATGGGATTCTGGAGCATCAGTAACAGTTATGAGCAAGAATTTGTGGGAGAAAATAGGCAAACCAGAACTTAAACGTAGTATGATATTATTGTGCGGAGTTTTTTCAACTGGAGGTGAAGAAGCAATGGGATACATGACTATACCGGCCACGTGGAATCAGAAGACCAAAATGATCACAGTAGTAGTGGTAAAAGAGATCAAACCCGAATTCATAGGAGGCATTGATACAATGAAAGAGTTTGGAGTAAAGTTAATGAAAATCAGTAATATAGAAACGTCATTGATAAACAAAATTTACACTGATGAAGAAAGAATAAATAAAGCACTAGTGGCGATGGCAGGTGAGAATAATAAAGATATGGAAGGAATGATCAGGGAATTCGGCGGAATTTTTATGGCATCGAAATTCGATCTGGGATTTACAAACTTAGTTCGACATGAGATGCGGATAACAGGAGGCCCAATAATGCAACATCCTCGACGTCAACCAATGCACATGGAGAAAAGGATTGAAGAACTGATAAAAGAGTTAAAGAAAGCAAATGTTATTCAGTGTTGCAAGAGTCCTTGGAATGCCCCGTTAGTGATAGTAGGGAAGAAAGATGGATCTATCAGGATGTGTGTAGATTATCGTGGATTAAATTCCATAACAGAAAAAGAGTCATTTCCGATGCCTAACACCAAATTCTTACTAGACTGTCTCGCGAATGCAAAAATATTTTCGTCAATCGATTTAGGTCAGGCGTATTATCAAGTGGAGTTAGCTCCAGAAATTCAAGAGATGACTGCGTTCAGTACAAGAGAAGGACAATTTTGCTTCAATAGACTACCATTTGGCTTAGCAACAGCTCCTGCGACATTCCAGAGACTGATGCACACAGTGCTAGAAGGAATGCTATTCAAGGGAGTAGTAGTTTATCTAGATGATATCTTGGTATATGGTAAAAGTCAAAAAGACCACGATGAGCTATTAAGGGAAATATTCAGAAGAATTCAAGTGGCAGGACTGAAGATAAATCCAGAAAAATGCAAATTCAATAAAACAGAATTGTGTTTCCTTGGTCACACAATTAACGAGAAGGGGATCCAGACAAACAGGAAGAAAGTGGAAGAGATCGAGAAAGCAGAAGTACCAAAATGTTCAAAACAATTGAGATCGTTTCTCGGATTAACGAACTACTATAGAAGATTCATCAAAGACTATGCCAAAATCGCCGAACCATTATACGCTGCAACATCTGGATGCGATAAAGATATAAGTTGGACTAAAGAATGCAATGAGAGCTTCCAAACTCTGAAGAGACGGTTGTGCGAAGCACCTATCCTTGATTTTCCAAGAGAAGATAGGACTTTTATCTTAGACACAGACGCTAGTTTTGGAGCCATTGGTGCAGTTTTGAGTCAAATTACAGAAGATGGAGAAGAATCTGTCATAGCTTATGGCTCGAGACATATGTCATCACATGAAAAGGGATACTGTGTAACCAGGAAAGAACTGCTCGCCGTACATGAATACGTCATGCATTTTAGAGAATATCTGTACGGGAAAAAATTCATAATTCGCACCGACCACAAGGCATTGGTTTTCATGAACACTACAAAAACGCCAATCAGTCCGCAATTCCAAACATGGTTAGCTAACCTGTCGGAATATGATTTTGAACTAAAATATCGGAAAGGCGAAGAACACTCGAATGCAGATGGACTATCAAGATTAAAAAGTATGGTTTGCACTCAGTGTCAAACAAGACATGAAGAAGCTAAGCAAGGAAAATCAAAGATTAGATATATATATACTATCCAAAGAACAGAAGCTATGGAAAAAGTATGGGAACAACAACAAAACGACATTCGGTTTCAAGAGCTGCGAGAGATATTGGAAAATGGATGTACACGGGAGAAAAAGAATTGTTTTCCTTTTAACGTAAAAAATACACGAATCGATGGAGGATTAATAACAGTAGAAAAGAACAAAAATATCTTAATGTTAGTCCCAGAAACATTTGCAGGCCTGTTAACAACAACACTACATGAAGAACTATGTCACATTGGAGTTAAGAAATTATTTCATTATATGGAAAAGATATTTTATTGGCCGAAAATGCAAGAAACAATCCAACTCTGTTTACGATGTTGCGAGATCTGCGCTAAGAGAAAGATCGATCAGACAAGAACCAAGGAAACATTTATTCCTAGATATAGCTCTGAATTCCTAGAACAGATTGTTATAGATGTGGCTTACATGGAAATAAACGCCATGAAAAAATATATGGTAGTAATGGTGGACCGTTTTAGCAAACTGATTTCTTTAACTGCAATAACAAAGCAAGACGAAGGGACCATTTTCAAAACAATACTTAATAGTTGGATCTATCGATTTGGAAAACCGAAGAGCATTTTAACAGATAGAGGCCGAAATTTCGAAGGGAATTTCCTAAGACAGAAGCTACAGAAACTTGGAATCAAACAGGAATTCAGTTCACCTTATCAGCACCAATCAAATGGTTTAGCCGAAAGAGCCATACGAACGATAAGAGACCTTATTACAGCAACATTGGCAGGCGGATGTGAAGAGAGAAACTGGCACGAACTTCTACCCAGAATAGAGTTCACTATAAATAGCAGTCGACAAAGTGCTACAGGTTTATCACCATTTGAGATAATCTATGGACGGAGTGTTAACCTACACTCTAACCTGAAACAAGCCGAGATATCAAGAAGCGAAAGAATCGAAGACGCGAGATTTAATTCGAGTAAAGCCGCAGACACTATGAGAGCTATGGATAAGACAAAGAGGGGCACTCGTGTTTTCGAGGTGGGGGAGGAGGTACTCGTACGTAAAGAGCCGCAGAACAGGCACAAGGATGGTATGCAATACGATGGCCCATATAAAATCGCCAGATTTCTATCACCTCATCGAGTCGAACTACATTCACAAGAAGGAACGAAAGAAAGAAGAATCGAGTGGCTGAAGAAGTGGAAAAATTCTTAAGAAGGGGAGAGTTAGATATCTGTTTGTTTAAATAATTGGGATTTGGCAGATTTTGTGAATTAATTAAAACTTGTTATTTAGAAATTCTTTGATTAAATATATATTATTAGTTTGAAGATTTTTGTTGCAAATTTAAAGATGGATCTAAAGATGGATTTAACTAATACAATGTCAATGGAAAAGAAATGAGTGATGAAATTTGAAAAAAAGTTCTTATATTACTTTAAATTGTAAAAATTCCAAAAAAACTAAATGTTGTAATTTAATAATTTGAAAGAAAATATTTGCACAAATTATGGCTCATTCACTGGTTTGCACACTAACCTGTCTTATAGAAGTTTTTATTTCATGTACGCAGATACTGGCATCTAACTTTAAATTTGTCTATTTCTTACATTACTGTTTGGCAATATAATTAATAATACTAGTCCTAATGACTTATATCAAATTAAACAAAAGTTTAAATATATATCTATACTTATATCTATTTATTCTTATAATCAGTGAACTTGTACGTTACACTTACGTGACTTTTATTGTGGTTATATAGAAAATATACTAACACTATTAACTTAAACTGGTATATTTATTTGTCATTTTGATGATTGTGGATAGAACCGGATGTATACACATTCGACAATGCACATGTTTTTATGTTTACAGCCGACATTATCTGGAAAAAATATATGATGAATACATTAACAAGGGAATAAAAATATGCATTTCTAAGTATGAGTTGTTCCTGAAGTTAATTCTTCCATCTTATATATGGTATGTTCTATAAAGACCCAATTAGGTGTCCCAACTAAATTTAATTGGTCATCAACTTAAAAATAACTGAATAAAATTTGTTTTACTATTTAGATATTTTACAAAGATATCGACAATGTGGAGCGAAACAATAATGGTATTTATTATTTGTTCAAAAATATAATAATTAAAATCTCTTTTAGTAGAAAACTGGACGCGTTTATATTATAACGATTATATAGAGGCTAAATTCATCAAATTAATTGGCGGAATAGACAGCAAATTTATTTGTGCTATTTCTGATGACGGATTATGGCGGATAAACGTAAACAGGCATAGTCAACCTAGAACTCTTTGCTTGGATAGACTTATGCCAAGTAAGTTTTGTGACTATTTGGTTTGTTGGGGTTCTAAAATTTAAAATTTCTAAATAAATAAAAGGAATAGAGAAAATTCAAAACCAATAAATTATCGAATTAAAATTTGAAAAACTGGTCAGAGGTAAAGGAGATGTTGGGAAATTTTTGTTCATAAAATATATAACTGACATCAATAACTGACAGGAATACCGTCGAAATATATCGTAAAACAAATGTTCAAGTAGCGTTTTCTTATGACTGCATCTGTATATTTGAATCGTATAATCAACTAAATTAGTATTAGATCTTATGTACATTTTATATCTGATATTTTTAAATTTTTTATCAGTTTTTAAAATTATAGTAGAAGTAAATTATTAATTATAAATTAAATAAACAAATAAAAATGTGCAAAATTTTTTATATAATCGTATTGTTTATATAAAATCTTTTTTTTGACAACATCGCTTCAATTTGGAAAATATAATTTTTCAACATGTTGATGCACTTTTAAGTGTCAATTTTTCAATGTTTAGCAACGTAAGAGTTTTCATTTTTTAAATATATAAATTATCTACGAAACAACTTATGTAAATAATACTTTTGAGATGTCAAGTTTTGAAAATTTTGGGGAAAATGTATGGCCATCATGATGAAGACTCACAACTAGATTTTTTAATTCAAAAGTATATATAGAAAAATATTTTATTCGACAATGCTGATATTACACAAAATATGAATAAAAAATAAAAATCACAATTAAAACAAAAATAAACATAATCAATAAATAATATCAGTTTAATCAGTCATCCATTATCAATTTCCTTGAATGTTCATTGCAGATTATAAATTAATATTTATATTTTTTAATACGAATTTTCGCAAAAGCTTTTTCTAATAAAAGATAAATAAACAATGCCGAAAATTAAATCATAAAAAATATTTTTCTATAATGTACAATGATGGTAAAAATTTTTTAACATATCTACAAATTTTCCTATTTTTATTTTTTATTAATTTTTTTTATTTATTTTCAAACTTGTCAATTTCGATAAACTTTTCCCGAAAAATCTTCTTTGCACAAAAAATATACTTATTAATAGGGAATTAAAAGCAACCAAAATTTTAATTCCGATATTGAATAGGATTTTTACTGGAAATTAATTCATTTTATAACCACACGTCCAAATTAATTATTTTAAAATTTGAATAAATATAAACTAAATATATCTTTAGATTCAAGATTTGTTTCAAAAACATGGGCATCTGGCAGTTATTCCAAAGATAATCTTGCTCTGGTATCAAAAGAAGGGCAAGTGCTATTTTTAGAGAAAGATTCTATTCATTCTCTGTCTACTTGCTATGGAGCTTTATTGAGTCCGTATCATGTCACACAAGTAAAGATTTCAGTTTCTTCTGTTATGAAGTATAAATAAATTAAATTAAAAAATAAAACTTCATAGTTAAAATTATAAATGAGTCAAAAAATTCTTTTCATTTGATATTAACTTTTATATGATTTAACTAAAAAGAAATTGACCTTTTATATTTTTATACTATTTTAATGTATTTCTTTTGTCTAAGTTATATCACACGGTTATACTTCAAGTTTAATAAAGAAATCAAAGTTAGCTTCATAATAGCTGCAAAATCTTTGGATTCATGATCATGATCCTCTTAGATTACCAAATTAAGAAAACTATTAAATTCTCAACAATACCCTTACCTCCAGAGTCTACGCTTCAAACTTTAAAATTATATCCATTTTAATAAGGTCATTAAATAATTCTCGGCACAATTTCAATTTGATTAGTTTATTTTTCTCTAATCCTATTTTTATCTTTTAAGCAGGCATTTATTTTATTTTATCACAATATTTGAACCTTTTTATTTTCATTTTCAATTTTATTTTTTATTTATTATCATTTTTGTATTTAATTAAAATTTAATTTGTAATTAATCAAAACCGCAATTTAAACAATTTTAAAAATTAAATAAATACTTTTAATTTAAAAATCAATTTTATTTTAAAAACTTTAAAAACATTTAAAAAGGAACTTCTAAAGAATATTTAAAAAGTGATAATGGTGAAATCTTTTCATTTGTACTAAATATATTATTTTCAGAAAAAGGCTTAAATTATCATTTAACTGTTTTAAAATTTATTTAATGCTGCTACCAAGTAATGATCACATTAAACTATATTAAAATTAATATTAAATTATAATTAAAAAAAATATTTCGTTGTTTAAATATACAAAAAAGCAGAAAGAAAAATAAATGTCTGGAAAAACAATAAAAGCTTTCAAAACAACTTAATCAAAAAATAGAAGTTTAAGGCCTGAACTTTAATTCGAAATAAGTAAAAGATAATTTTGCAGTTCTTTTGCATATATTGATGTTCTTCATTACCTCATATCAAGATTCTCAAAATCTCAAAAAATAATATAATTCAAATATTATCAGTTCTGATTAGTCTATGTAATTTTTTGTTATTTTTGTTATTTGGTTATTTATATTTACAATATTTTCACTTTCTTTTCTTTTATCCATCAACAAATGATCAATAAAACAAAAATTAACAAAAGTTTTTGATATATCCTTTCAATCTTTTCTTTATTAATATTAGATAATTATTTTATTTAAAAAGTAACAAAAAATCTGTTTATAATATTTTAGATTAAATTTTGTGGAATAATATTTTGATCAAGCGTTTAAAACAATTTGTATTTTAATTTTAAAAAATGTTTAAAGTTGGCTGTAGTAGATTGTTGCAAATAATTGAAAATAATTGTAAATAATTGTTGTCAACAATATCCTAATTAGGTTCTGTGTTTTTTATTTATTATCGTCCCCGTAGCGTTGGGGAAAGGAAATTTAAAAAAAAAACTATATAGCTATAGTAAATTGAATAAAAATAAAATCGAAAATTTAATCAACACAAGATTTGAGATCCTATAACTTACAAAAGAAAATTAGAATCGAACAAAGCTAGATTGTACCAGAGCAAATTGTTATCTGAAGAGAAAATTGAAAATATAACCGTTCAAAGAGATTGTCTTACAAAGGAAAATAAGAATTGAAAGAAGTGAGACTGTACCAGAGTAAATTATTATCCGAACAGAAAATTGGAAAGATAACCGTACAAAGAGATTGCCATATAAAAGAAAATTAGAATTATACTAATTGGCATTCGAAGTCAATCTCCTTGGTATATTTAAAGTACCTTATGTTCATTAATAAAATTACAATTTTATGTTTATAGTTCGTTAGTCGTTTTGATATTTATATTTTGATTTTATTCTTATTGGTATTGTAATAAGTATTACATACACACACCTTAACAGTCCCGACACAGATTTTTACAGGAGACTCTGTTAGGTTCTAACAAACCTTTCCTTTACACATTAGTATTAATTAATATACAGACGATAGTAAACATCATAGTTAAATTTCAAGAACTATAATAACTTTGATCAAGGGGTTACCTTTGTTAACAAGGATGCTTTGAAGGCTTGTATTTTTAAAAGAAATATTAAAAAAATAATATTTAAAAAGCTGTATAGTGTTTATTAATAATGATGATAAAGCAAGAGTTTAAAATCAACACTGGGAATTCTTTTACGTCATGCTTGAGAGAATTGAACTTATTTAATTTAATATTTTAGATATCTCTCGGAAAATCCCATGGAGCCTGCTTATCAAGAAATGGATATTTAATAACATTCGGTGTTAATAACTATTATCAATGTGGATGTGTCAGTGGGGATAATGATGGGAAATATAACGAAATTATGCAAGAAATTGATAATAACAATATCGACAGTTGTTCTCAAACAAGGTAACAAACCATAAATGTTGTTTCATTATTTCATAGTTTCTTATATTTGTAAATTTGTCAAGGAAAAATACAAATACTGATTTTATAGCTAACTGACAAGAATTCCGGGACATTTTTACTTAAATTTTATCATCTAGCTTGTGAAATGATGCTGGATAATTTGTATAAATTTTTCCTTTGAGATATTTTTACCAAAAAAAGTACATACGTCAAACCAGCAGATGTCTGGAAATCATGTCAATCAATGAATTAATTATTCACTTAATCAATCAATAATAATAAAAAAATAATAATAATAATAATAATAATAATAATAATAATATCTTATAGTCGAAAATTTTTTCATTAAATACATTATTTGCAGCAAAAGGCTTAAATTATCATTTTATTGTAATAATAATAATAATAATAGTAATAATAATAATAATAATAATAATAATAATAATAATAATAATAATAATAATAATAATAATAATAATAATAATAATAATAATATTAATAATAATAATAATATGTGAAACATCCAAATTAAATAAAAATCAAGACCAATGATCATAAAATTATCAATGCAACCTGTGTAGGTTAAGGTCGTTTCTATAATAATTTTGTGAACATCATAATAATTTATAATTACAATGTTACTTAAAATAATATAATTTAAATATAGTGGCATAACGGCAAAAAATTATTTTATCGAAAGTAAGTCTGGATAAGTAACAATAACATTATATGCATTAATTACATTTTTATTATGAAAATAAATGATAGTTGTATCAAAAAAGTTTACATTTTTTATCAATAACTTCTTATAAATATGTATATTAAAAGAAATTGGTTTAGTTAAAACGTTTCGACCCACAAAAGAAAAAAAATTGTGAGAATATAAAACATCCTAATTTTTATCATGAAACTAATTTTATTGCGTAAATGAAGAGATTATTTTATCTGTAAATCACTGTCCAATGAAGAAACTTTAACAATCATTATTATGTGATGTATATAAATATTATTTTCAATTTTAGATCAAAACATCAAGTTCCGACAATAAAGCCTCAAAAGTTACTCATATATTCTGATACAAATGCCTCTTCCGGAATTAGAAACCGTTCTAATTTCCTACGAATTCAGCAAATATCATGTGGACATTATCACACTGTTATTTTGACAGTAAATGGCGACGTTTATTCATTTGGTAATAATAAATTCAATCAGTTGGGTCGCGGATATTTATCAATCAAGTAAGAAAAGATTTCACAATTTTAGAAATATTATTTTTCATTATTTAGTTATATAATAAGTACAATTCTTTATTCCTTTCTCTATAGGATTTCTTTTTATTTTCAGTTTTTTTTATCATCATTTACTTCTAGACTATAGATCTAATATTTTATTTATTTAACACAAACTTTCAGTGCAGGCTCTTTCAAAAACTATTTTTATAAAAATATCTTAATTATATATTGAATATATATTTATTGTTCATGACGTGTTTCAAAAACCAAAATATTATAAAATTTTAATTTCTTAAAATATTGTGACGAAACAATCCCAAAGTGAATTAAATAATGAGTTTTAAATCCTCTTTTAATCGTACTTGGATCTTGGTTATCAATATACAAATTTTGGCTGCAATACCTTACTTAGCAATTACTACTCATCCATATCCGTATAGACTTTCTTGATCACGGTCAACTTAAGAGATTGATTAATATTAGCGAACACAATGAGGCAGTGCCGGCTTTTGTATAAGTGACATAGGCGGCTGCCTATTTTAAGGGGCGGCAAAATTATGAAAAATTAAAATTTAAAATTATTTGTTATTCTTCGTCCTACTAATATCCCTTTTTATATAAGACAAAAAATATATAGAACTTTTTATGTAGCACTAAATTATCTAAGGCCGGTACTGCAATGAGGAATTAGGCTGTACTGTGTATGCATAAAATAATGTGTTGGTGTTTGTATTGATGTATTTGAAGTGATACATGGAAAACAAATGTGCAAAATGATGTGAATGTAAAATTACATCTAAGAATGTAAAAATTATTAAATTTAATAAAGAGTGTTTAAAAATGAAATTTATTTATTAAAAAATTAGTTTCTAAAATTTGAAATTTCTTAGTCTGCAGTACACAACCGTAGAAATAATTTGCGATGTTTAAAAGGTTAATAACAATATTATTTTTAAATTTTATAGTTTTTGCAAATTTATTTAACATTCTATTTAAAGCAAATCAAATATTTTATTATTTATTACTTATTAATAATTAACAATTTATCAGAGAACTGCCAAAGGTTGTCCCAATTCAATGTAAATCTGTGAGAATTACTACGGGTTCTTTTAGTACTGGAATTTTAAGTCAAAATGGAAAGGTGTTCATATTCGGCAATAAAATAATAAGCCCGCAAATAGTGGACTTAATCTCAAATCCAAATGACTTAACTGATAACCTTCAGCCGATCTTTTTCAATTTAAGCACAAATATTTATAAAAAACAAATCATATTTTGTATTCTCAAGCAAAACATTTTCTATATGAAAAGGAAACCGTTAACGTTGTCAACAAAGCGAAAATCCTGCCATCAAGATCAGTTTAAATTTCTAGCAAAAGACAACAACATTTTATTGACGTCGGATGAACAAAGAGGATTGCTAATTAATATATCTTCCGGAGCTATTAAAATAATGCCAGACTATGAAGAAGGAAATTTTAGTTCATTAATGAACTCATATTTTGATCCAAGGTATTCGGTATTGTGGAGTATTGACAGTGGACATGGATCAAAGAAATTCACAGTTAAATACTCAAAAAGCAACATTTTCCAAAATGATAATTTTCATTGATAAATTTGATCAACTGATTGATTTACCAGATGATATAAATTTCTCCAGTCAGCGGTACAGAATCGCTTTAAACGTTTTGGGTAATTCTAACCTTTTGATGTTTGACCTTATATGATTTTTATAGTCAGTGCTGAAAAACTTTTGCTGAAAAAATATACAGATCCTCAGAATAATATTGAAATTAAAACTGTAGAATCAAATAAAGAAATATTTACTATCAAGAGATTCACAAGTTATTTTATTCATTATTAAATTATTATTATTATTATTATTATTATTATTATTATTATTATTATTATTATTATTATTATTATTATTATTATTATTATTATTATTATTATTATTATTATTATTATTATATTATTATTATTATTATTATTATTATTATTATTATTATTATTATTATTATTATTATTATTATTATTATTAGTACAAATTTTAGGATTAATAAATATTTAATAAAAATACCATTTTGTTGTATCCGAAATACCAAGACAATAGGAAGACAAATAGAAATTAAGGATACTTTTCTATTTAATGTATAGGTGACTCTAAAATGACATCTCACATACCTCTGAAATCTAATTATTTATTATAATTATTATTAATCAATTTCTTGCATTTTAGAATCCTAAAACACGAGTTTTTAAATAACTAGTACTTTTAAAGTTTTATTTTGTTAATACTAGACTTTCCTGATGTTCTGTGAGTAAGTAAAGTATTGAAATCATCTACGTTGCCTGAAGCTATTTGTGGAATTGTAAAGTGGAAATAGACCACATTCCCAAAATTGAAACATCGGTTGAAAATACTTTGAAAAAGGAAATAAAAACCGCTTTATTTAAACAAAGTAAATCAAACGAGATTTAGTATCACTATTGATGAATTTGGTAGTATAATGTTCGAATGTGTGAATGTAAATACTTATTCAGGTGATTTACGCTTCGCATCATGACTGGCCCCCATAAATTTGACGACGAAAAAGTACAGAATCTCTCAATAATATAGACAGTCTTGTCGGATGAAAGAAATCCATCATATTTTTCATTTTAAGATAGGCGTCTTTAAATCGGTTAATTAGATGAAATTGAAAAAAATATATTTTTCATAATTGCGTGATATTTATTTCTCTTTTTGACTCTACCGCATACTGGTTTTTAATAAATTAATATATTTTGTTTGATTCAAATTACTTATTATATGAAATAAAAATTTCTTTATTTTATCCATTTAGAAGAAAATAGCAACTGGTTATATTCTCCAAATGCTCACGATTCAATAAAGTTTTCAGTTTCTGAAACTATTTACATCCACGGTATTGGACTATATACGGGTCCTGGTGAAAATACAATGAGTATAAAAATTTACGAAGAAACTGGACATGATTCTGATACTGATGACTTATTGAACACGAACCTTTTCAGTTATGATAGTCAATTTTCCTCGCTTTTACTTTTGACCGAAACTGATAAAGTTGAAGTTCAAAATATGGAAAATAAGTAATGTTTAAATTTATATACATTTTTCAAATATAACATCATAATTACATTGAAAATTATATTGATTTATTTTTTCGACTTCATTCATCTTTATTTCTTGTAGTCTATATAATTTGACGAAAAGAAAGACAAAAGAAATTAAAAAAATGAAAATTGATTAATGCTGAAAAAACTAAAAGGTTCAATGATGTAAATTTATATAATAATAACTTATTAATTTATTTTAAATATAAATGTTTTTAAATTAAAAATGTATTTTAAAAATATTTTTTAAAAGGTTTTTTAAAATTACAATTATTAAATTATTTATATGAGCCTAAATTTGTGTTGGTATTTTAAAGAAGGTTTTAAAGATTATAAAAGAAAGATAAGCAAGCCGTTAGGAAATTTAAATTTTAAGATTGAGTCGAATTTGTGTAAAGTACGCAATATGTTTATTAATAAGTCGAAAACTCCTGTTGGATAGTGTTCTATCATGATTATCAATTTACATGTAATGGGTGATTAATGGGTGATGTAATTAGTGAACACAATAAAGGCTGTAAGAGATAAATAAATATGTCTGATTTTAAAATTTTATTTAAAAATTTCAATAATAATTCTTGGGAACGTGTAATTTGTGAAGTGTTATTGATAAAGTCATTGGGTTCGAAAATCAACGTGCAAAATGCAGTGAATACTTGTTTTTTAAATGTTTTTAAATAGTTTTTTGTATATTGTTGTTGTTAAATTAAATAATTATTAAATTATTAAATTTCAATATTTTAAAATTTTATATTTGATTGCTAAAATTTAAAAAAATGATTTATTATTTGAATTATAATATTTATAATTTTTAAAGAATAAAATATTTTTATTAAAAAATTGATATAATTAATATAATCAATAAATCTTTTTAAAAATCTATAATTTTTATAGTTATTATATCCTACCTGATGATGACAGGAAATGTGTCGAAATATATCGTAAAATGAATGTTTGAGTGGTGTTTTCTTATAATTAAATCGTTGCCATGTATGTGTAATTATTTATTCAAAAATTATTTATAATTTAAAAAAATATTATTTCAAAATTTATTATTTCAGGAAAATCATTCGTCTTATGCTTCCTTCTCCAATTATTATTTTCTCCAACAAACTTTATGTAATTTTTGCTACTATAACTGGAGACAGTACAGATTTTGGTTTTCATGGTCGATCGAAAATTGATACCGATCTCGGGTAAAATATTTTCTCTTTTCTTCAAAATAATTAACAGGAAATCTATTATTGCTAAAAATTAATTTTTAGTTTCTAACTATGTCAGATTCGATAAATATTAATAATAAATTATTTACTGTTGGTTAAATTTCACAATATATCAATTCCTCACAATACAGTTGAAATGCGTTCCTACGCCCACTATTGATGCCTTTACATTTTTTGGGCTAGAATTTAAGAAATTAGAGAAATTCTTTTGTTTTTTGTTCAGAACAAAAATAAACTTCATTTTTTATTTAAACTATTCCATTTGAAATTACAAAAGATAAAAAAATTACTTAATTTTAACTGTATGAAACAAATTTCGAAAATGGCATGCATCAACGCGCAACAGTCGTTCTTTTCTGTGATTATCTCAGTCACATGTTTGTTTTAATAAATATATTTGGTGTAGCTATATTATGGCTTTTAACAAATGCAGGAAGGTGATTTCTGTTGAAAGATAACAAGAAATAATTAGGAATGAATGTGGGGTGACACAGTGAGATCAGGTCAAGGACTTTGGTCTGAGCAAGACCACCATTTGCACCATTTTGGCCAAGGATGACATCAAGTCGGCCATGGTGGCCAACTGAGTGTCAAAGCTTTTCCATGAAAAGCATAGGCCTTTAATACAGAAGGAAATGGAAAGGTTGTTGGTAATTTTGATTAAAGACATGCAATTGAAAAGTGATATCTCTACCCATTATATCATCTGTCATAAGGCCAAAGTCATTTATGACGATTTAGAAAAGTCTCTTGAAAATAATGGCAGTAAATATCTAAAGTATGAAAGATACTGCTCGCAACAAGTATTCAATGCCAAGCACTTTAAGTCCATCAGCATAATGAAACTCTAAGGGAAGCTTCACCTGACAACGAGAAGGAGCAATCTAATCAACTAATCTCAAATGTTGTCATTGAGGACATTGTGATTAAATGGGAAGAGGTTCAGGAGTTTACCAACACTCACTAACGAAACTCAGCTGAGGACAACAGGATCAACGATTTTTACAATGACGTCTTTGTCCGCTATTTCCGGCAGGTGTATTTGCAAATTAACTACTAAATAAATATATTTATTAACAGAAAGTCACTACAATTCATTTCAACATGGAACTTTTTATGCATTTTTTCGTTGCAATATCTTCTTAGCAATATTTGGATAGTAAAATACGCTTTGTATAATTCTTAAAATGTTTTAATTAAATGATATTTCTTCTAATAAGTCAGATGTTATGCAAAATGAAATTTCCAAAGATATTTTTTCGCTTTATGTCATTGTTTAAATGTATTCTGAATTTCTTTATTTTCTATAAAATCTTTTTTTGGATTTTCAGCCTCGTCTTACCAACAGGCTTCGGAAATTTTATTTTCTGAATAAATATCTGCCCATTTTTCACACGATTAAATATTTTCAAACAATATTAATTTACTAATATAATCCCCGGTCAAGCATGACGTGAAAAGTTAAAATGATAATAAAAATAAAGCAAATTTTTTGCAAATTTTATTTTTAAAATTTTTCAAGTAACTCAAAGTTAAATTTTACATGTCAAAAATTTCCTTATAAACTATATAAAATAGGACCAATTTCGATTTGATCTGACACACATATAAACAAACTGACAAATTAATGACGGCTAATATATTATTAATGAGATACAAAATAATCTGTTAACACGTTGATTAAAACAAATAATCCTCGTATAACACAGTACTTGAATTACGATTTTAAAATTGTTTGTTGCTCACAATAGTTAAATAATTTGAAATATTACGTGTGAAAAAATTATATTTTTCTAAAATTCCAAATTTCTTATAACATGATTTTGAATAGCAAGAAACCAATTAATCTCCTTATACAATGGTTGCCTGTATGTCAAATTTTGTTGCAATTATTTTAAAAATACACACCTACCCCTCAATTTACGTGGTACTTTTTATACACGGTTTTGAAATTTAAAATTTAAAAAACCGCGAAAAGTGAACTTTTTGGCGTGTTCATATTTTGACAGTAATTATTCCCATTTATATTTTGGTTGGTACCAATTGCTAAAATTAGTATTCCTCACTTTATTTATACAATAAAACTAATCTGTTTATGTCATTTGGTGTTGCAATTTTTTAAGAAAAAGTATGTGTGTAATTTTGTAATATTTTTCTTACATTTCGTGTTTACTGGTTTTGTATAATTGTTTTATTGTTTAATGATTTTATATTTTGAAATTTATATTATCATTTAAAAAAAATAAATGACAATAAACAAAATCATATTCATTTTTATTTTTCCAAATTTATAGCACTCTGTAATTTGATTACGAACATTTCGAGATAAAGTTTTTATTTAATTTTTGTTGGAGCTGCATTTTAGTAATTTGATTAAGGGTCGAACAGCATGGGAAAATATACCCAATATTTGACAATAAAACATTAGATATGATGCTATTAAGAAATATAAAATTTATACCTGTAGCAGTTGTACTTTTGATATAGTTGACTTTATATTATACCTTTCCTTTTATTTACCTTCGCAATCATCATTTTCATTTTACTGTCTTATGTATTGGCAAGTTTTGAGTTGTTTTATTCATTATTAGTTAAGGTTTTTAAGAACATAAATACTGATATTATTACAAATACTAACATATTTAAAATGATGGATTCTTGGTAATAACATAAATTAAATGTTAAACGAGTAAATGATAAGAGATTTGCTGCAGAAAATGTATTAATTTTTCTCATTTTCTTATTTTTTCATATGAATTGTGTTAAAATATCATCTGTTATAAAGGAAAGTTTCCCCTTAGTAAAATTAATCAGAAATTCTATCAATTGAAGTTCTGTTTAAATTACTAGTCAACATTTTCAGAACTTGTGCATTTGTCATGAAAATACATTTGTTATTTGTTGAAAGCACTGAGCCAGATTACAGTTTTTATCCTATTGAAATCTAGCAATGTTACTATCTTATTATTTTATGTTATTTCTTTTATAAAATCAGGAAAATTACAGTACAGTATAACTTTTATAAGCGGGTTATTTTAGCATATGAATTTTTGTTTATCCAAGCGGGGCAACTGATTTTTGGTAAGTTATTATTTGGTTAAATTTTCTTTTATTAGTATTTTAAATTATCTAATATAAAAATAGTTACCAGCCTTATAAACTAACAATAATAAGTCATATTTTGTGAACAAAAAATGTCTATTTATTCAATTTGTTCTAAATTTTAACAATAATTAATTCTTTTTATTCAGTTAATCATTTGTTTATTTGCGTTAAAATAATACTAATAGTATTAATAAAAATTTTAGTTTAAATATTGTCTTGTATAAATATATTTCGTATGTTTATTTGGCGTTTTTGATTTCAAATTTCCAGCTTTCTTTGCTATTTCTAATAATTATTGGCATATTTAATTTTTGATACCCATTAGATATGTTTTTTAAAATATTTCCATGAGCACATGGGAAAATTCGTGCCTGTTTATAGAAGTTACACTATTCTTCTTTCCTTTTATTGTTCTTGCAAGATCAATTTTTGCATTAAAAATTACATTATCATTTTGACGACATGTTTGCTTTACAGTTTATTGTAATATATGAATACAATAATAAAACAACATCACAAATTGTTCACAATGGATGATTTTTTGGGAAATATTATTAATTTTTGAACAACAAAGTATGCAAATTGTGTTGGATATAATGTATTTTATTTTTGCTTTCTTTATTACAGGGTAACGTTTAAGTTTAAGCAATCAAAAAATTCCTCAAATGGCACTCATGTGAAGGAAGGTCAAATTCCTGAGATCTATTATTCTCCTAGAATGCCTGATATTCATAAATCGAAAAATGATAAACAAAAATCGGATTATTGTATAAATGCCTCAAATTTTACAGAATACCTCTCGAGTCAAATTTCAATGGTAAAATAAATTGAAAATATATTTCTAATAGTAACTTTAAAATAAATGTAGTTTAATTATTTTTATTAAATAAAAGGTTTTACATCTATATACTCTTTCTAAGATTGAGTAACACGTTATAACAAAAGATTAATTCTATATAATAAACATATCTCAAAACTCACCTTTCGAACTTTAAATATAAAACTTCAAATTTAATAGTTTGCAAATACAAGTATTCTAATTTAAATGGTAAGGTGGGACGATTTTGAGCACAAGCCTTTCTTGGCAAACATATTTATTTACAAAGAACATTTAACAAAAAGATGAATGCATGAAAATCCAATTAAAATAAAATTGTTGTTTCAAATTTAATTTAATTGTAAATAAAGTCATTTTTTTAAAAAAATTTTTACATGATAACATAAATAGAATTTGACAAGGAGAAGCTTATTTCTGACACAATTTATGATGGATCAAAATTTAAAAACAAGATTTATTGGCAAGAACGACATTTGCAATTGAAGATATCAATTACTCCAAAATAATCATATCTTAAAATGATAACAAAATATACAAAGAAAAGTATGGACCTTTTTATATAAAAGAGAAATTTGTGCAATAAATTAAAATTTTATCTTATTTTAATATTATAAATAATATTGTGATTTCCAAAATTAAAAAAGAAATTTGTACGATAAATTAAAATTTTTATTTTTTTTTTATTTTTAATATTATAAATAACTAGCTGGGGTACCCGGCGTTGCACGATTAAAAAAATAGTAAACAGATTCAAAATAAAGAAATTTATTTCAATTCATTCATTAAAAAAATAATTTAAAAAATACAATATAATTTAATTAAAAAATCTCGGAAGTTGCTTTTGGGGACCAAATTTTACGATATGAAGCCTACTTCTGATGCAATTTTCAGTAGTACAATGTATAGATGGAATTTAAAACTAAGTATAATAGCACTTTAAAAATTTGGAAAATGTTAATGCGTATCTACTGGGGATATATCTACTGTAATAAATCAAGGTACCCGGAGTAGGGTTAGGGTACCTAGGGTGGTCACCTGAGGGTGAAACAACCTATGTTCTGTTTAGAGTCAAATGAGAGTCACATCCAAAATTTCAGCACCTTAGGTCCAACGGTGCGGAATTCTATGGGTAACAAACAAACAAAAAAACTCTCATCTTAATATATTAGATATTGTGATTTGCAAAAATATATAAAAATTTTATTTTCCAAATATTCATATAAAAACAACATTATGAAATATATTAGTATTAAGTCATATTTAAAATTTATTTTCTGAACAATAATGTCGCACATTATTCATGAAAAAATATTAACTCAATTTTTAAAATTTTGTGAAATAAATTTCCATTTATTAATGTTTTTCATTATATGTTCTAAAATTCTGTAATTATAAAAATAGTAGTTATAGATGATATTTTAATATTTGAGTTTCTTCAAACAGTATTTGGTTTTGAGACAAGTCCAGTTTTGTCACAATCACTAGATGAATTTATTATTTAATCGTTTTAATTTGTTTTTAATCTGATTATTTTCGTCTAATTTAGGATAATGAAACTAGTTTGTTTTGAAAATTTTTATTTGAAAGGCAGAACTTAGAATTTCCAATTAAAATCTTGAAATCCTTTCATTCTTTTTAATGTCTGTACAAGTCTAAAACTAATAAATTTTGGTGTGGGATTTAAAAAATTTTTTTTAATTAATTTCTTCTTCATTTTTATTACCTTGACATATTATTAATTTGTTTGTCTGAATGAAGTTTTCTATTTTAGCAGTAAAAGGTTTCTTTTTAATTATTTATCCATATTTTGTATAATGAAAAGTTATCAAACATCTTTATTAAAGAAAGACTACACTATCCAATATGAGAATTCCGTCGTAATTAATGTTGAGGTCTCAATTTT